>JAEQML010081113.1:0-11339 GCA_016904865.1 Pissodes strobi | reverse complement strand
AGTAGCATCATCGTGGGAAATTTGGTGCCTCTAGGCTCTTGGAAAAGACGGCGGTCAACACGTTTTTTATTAAAATGTGCAAGAGGGCAGTGTAACTCTGGAAGGGGTTGGGGGGTAGTTAGGGGTGGTAGCACAAGCGCCTTATCGAGTAACATCATCGCAGGCAATTTGGTGTCTCTAGGCCCTTGGAAAAGGGTTGGTCAACATGTTTTTATTTAAATATACAAGAGGGAAGTGTAATTCTGGGGGGGGGGGGGGGGTTGAGGGGTGGTAGCAGAAGCGTCTTATCGAGTAGCATCGTCATGCGCAATTTGGTGCCTCTAGGCTCGTGGAAAAGGGGCGGTCAACACCTTTTTATTAAAATGTGCAAGGGGAAGTGGAATTCCGGAGGGGGTTGGGGGGTAGTTAGGGGTGGTGGCAGAAGCGTCTTATCGAGTAACATCTATGTAGGAAATTTGGTCGCCATACCTTCTGCAAAAGGGACTGGTCAACATGATTATTAGATGGTCAACAAATTAGATTTACCCGTCTCTCCCACCTTTGACAGACGAACGTGGCATCACGGCGACTACAGCCAAGGAAAATGCAAACATGCTCGCCAATATGTTTCCATCGTACTCTATTAGACGTCCCCCAAGGCAAGGCTCTCTCCATCATATCGAACATCAACACTACCATGGCAGAAGTCAAGCTTCATCACCTTGTTATTCGTAGAATCCTATATGTTTTATCTTTAATAATAATTTTATTTATTTTGTGGTTACATGGTGTAGACCAAAAAACATACATAAATACACACCACACAAATAGGTACAAGTTATTAATAAACAAATTAATAAAAAGTAAAATAGCATAATTTAAATTATTGAACTGTTTTTGGGCATTTTCCTCTTTTCTGGACAAATCCATATCTTGCAGCGTTTTATTAAAATTCCGCGTGCGGAAAAACTGTAGGGATCTAAAAAATAATGGGCGAATTTTCAGGCTACAATCAACATTCAATATTTGAAATACAATTAATTAAATGAATCAGATGTCCTTTGCAAATACGCAAATTACCAGAATTTGCATCATTAAAAATTGTTTCTAATTTTTCCATGTGCTGCATCATTATGTCGCATGGTTTATCCCAGCTATCTTTGGACAAACGATCAATGATTCCTAACATTTTCGTCGTTGGAAAACGGAAAAAATATTAAATCGAAGGTTAAGCTTTTAGACTGATAATCTCCATAAATATACCAAATATGGCAAATTTACAACCACGAAATGTAAATTAAGAGATTAAAATTTGAACTTGCGCATTAGAAAATTAGTAGGCGCCAGCTGTTGTACTGCAGGCGCGGACTTCAAAATTTGAAATCGTATTATGAGCATAATCAAAGATGATATTATCATTACATATAATAAAGTAATAGAGGTCGAAAAGTCTGCACATGGAAGTTTTTAAAAAAAATTTATACTCAGTCGACTATTGATGATCTGCAGTTAAAAAATGAATAGTTGAAAAGAATAGTATATTATTTTATATGGAGGAAAAGTAATACTTTTCATGGCGCGCTCGTGTTTAACAGCCGAACGGAGTGAGGCTGGTAATAGAGGGCAAGCCATGAAAAGTAACTTTTCCTCCAAATAAAATATGCTGTTTTTTCTTCAAATGTCGACAAATTAATGCAAAAAGTCTCTTTTTAATAGTAATAATAATTATTGTTAAAGATAACTGGATTCGCAAGGCGGCTTAGACCGGTGCGGTGTCGGTGAATAGGCTCAGGTTGTTGCTATAGTAATGTAACATAAAGCTGTCAGTGGACACTGTCAACAATAATTATATTTTTAAAATTGCGTTTTCGATTGCGTTTTAATTCCGTATTGATAAGCAGTTATTGAGTAAGTTCGATTAAATAATAACCAATTTGTTCCTAAATTAGTGATTTTTAGAAATGCAGTCACACATTGAATGATAAATACAAATTTTAGTTTAATAACTCTTGAGTTGTTGACGCTTATTTTGATGTTTGCTTGTATTGCATCTATGTTGCTATGATAACACTTTTACCTCCGCCGGCGGAAAAGTGAAAAGTAAAGCTCCGGCGGAGGAAAAACCAAACTTCACTGCCGCCTACACAGTCGAGTAATGACGGATTTACTGACGTTTGAAGAAAAAATTATTTGTTTATTTGTATGTTCGGGCAACATTGAGAAACCAATGAACGGATTTTGATGCGGTTTTCACTATTTGGAAGCTTATTATGGGGATCAAATCACGGGATATAAGGGGTTAAATAGGGGTAAAACTTTTAAAGGCAGCATCTTTGTCTAAAAAAAATAAGCAATAATAAAATAAGTAATTACGTGTTTCAGTTTTATAAAGTTGTAATTGGGGGTGAAGAAATAGAGATGCTCGTGCACCCTTACTTCTTTACGTGACGAATATTTAAACAAGTCGGTACATGGAACAAATTTTAAAAAATCTATACTCAGTCGACTATTGATGATCTACAGATAAAAATCTGGGCGACATGTACTTCGGGATCCTGACGGGCGACCAGAGATGGCGGGGAACTGGGAGGCAGCGCGAAGTAAATTCCACCTAACGTTCCAGCAGGATAACGTATATCGTCTGCCGAGTCCGCCATTGTATATAAACAATTTTTAAAGTGAATAATTCTTCAGTTTCATGAGAGTGATATATCAAGGCCGCGTCACGACACGGTTTATGATATTTGCGTCTCGCAAGAGAGATAAAGTATATAGTCCTATCATACCTCTGATGACACATTTGTGCCATCTGTGGTATACCTAAACTTATACAACAGTATAAGTCTGTAACGTAACTAATTAAAATTAATCGATAGTTTATTGGACTAACCAGACCTATTAAAATTGATTATAATGTATTGGAACCGACTAAAGTAAGTTGAGACTAAGTGAAACTAACCGAAAGTTGATTGGACTAACCAGATCTATTAAAATTTAGTATAACGTATAGGAACCGGTTCAAGTGACTAAAATAAGTTGAGAGTAAGTGTAACTGACCGAAAGTTGATTAGACGACTAACCAAGTGAAGTGAATACTTGTTTGGCTGCATGAGTAAGACAGTACGCATGAGATAAGTGAATACTTCTTTATCGAGTATCGACCTATTTTACTTATTTGGGCCGGTTCCGATACGTTATAATCATATATGTAATAAGAATATATATGGTTATAATCAATTTTAATACATTTGGTTAGTTTTAGTTAGTCGTCTAATCAACTTTCGGTTAGTTTCACTTAGTCTCAACTTATTTTACCTATTTGAGCCGGTTCCGACCATTGATTTGTATAGGAGTGGATAAGCAATAAACAGACCAAACATGGCAAATTTACGACCGCGAAATGTAAACAAAGAGATTTTAAATTGGACTTGCGCATTAGAAAATTAGTAGGAGTTAGCTGTTGCACCGTGAAGGTAAATAGGCAGGCCCGGACTTCGAAAATGTTTATTTCACCAAATATTCGGTAGAGGAGTCTTGCCGATTGTGAAATGGGCCCCAGTTAGCATAATGAAACAAAAAATAAGGTATAAATAAATAAGTAATACTTATAATAATTAGACTTACTTGAAATAGGAAATCCCGGGTATTTTGCCTTTACTACTACAAAACACAACCATACACTTTCGGGATTCTATTTTGGTAGCATCGCCCATTGTTTATGTGCGTATTGTTCAATTTAAACGAAAATCAAAATAGGGTACGCACAAACCACAAACGTGAACCACTAAACTAAAACTAATTAAGCAACTACAGACACTAGGTCCAAAGAAAGTAAAAAAAAGTAAAAACTCGAATTATTAACTCAAAACGCCGCGCCGTCAAAACGAAAACACGTCAAAGACAAAAGCCAAGTTCGATCCTGACCGACGCCTGCTGAGACGGCAAGTGTTTTAGTGCGCATGACAAAACGGTATCTTCTTTGTTTACGTTTTTCCATTTTGCGTGGAATCTGTCATGCGCAGAAACCTGTTTTTTCGCCCATAGGTTGCCACTTTTGAATAGTGCGACAGGCGGCTATTGCTTATCCACTCCTATACAAATCAATGGTTCCGACACGTTATAATCAACTTTAATAGATTTGGTAAAGTCGTTTAATCAACTTTCGGTTAGTTTCACTAAGGCTATCTGCACACGGAGCTTCTCGTCATAGACGCTTATTAGACGCGACGTACGGAAGATGCAAGATCGGTAAAAGAGTAGGTTGCCTAACTTCGCAGGTGGTCCCAGACGGCAGAGGGGAATTTTTACGTCATCTGTGTGCAGAGGACTGCAGCCTGTCATTCGATTAATGGGACTTGTGCGTTAAATCTTGTTCATGTGGTGCTTATTTTGTTATTTTAATCGAAATTAGACTATTTTAGAGGTGTAAAATATTTATTTGAACTATTATTAGTGAATATATTTGTCAAGGAAGCAATAATACTGCTCCAAATGTAAGTATCTGCTATATATTTAAGATGAAACATGTTTGTTTATGTCAATGCTCAAGCAGCCATTGTTATTGGATAGAATTTTAATTTAAATTTCATTTTTTAAATTTATTTCCTGATTTATTCTTCAGTATGCCAAAGTAATTTCTAATCATTTGCTATAAACTACCCTATTTGGGATATTGGTTTTGAGGTTATGTTAGATAAATTTAATTTCAGTGCATTTTTGAAATAATTATTTAAAACAAAATTTTAATAATTATATTTTCATTTTTTTTAGATGCCTGGTTATATATGTTCTGTGGCGATATGTAAGAGCAACAGTGAGCATGCAAAGAATGACGGTGAAAAGATTTCTTTTCATTCCTTTCCTACAGATAAAAAACATGAAAAGGAGTGGATAAGAAGATGCCATAGGAAAGACAAGTTTGATCCTAAACATAAAAGGATATGTTCTAAGCATTTTTTGAATGAAGATTATGAGGACGCTGTACAAGCAAAATTAATGGGTGTTATGCCCAAGAGATTAAAAAAACAAGGTAATTTTTTTATGATAATTTGTTATTATTGCATAAACTTAAGTCAAAATTGACTAGGAATGCTAAAGGTTGCGAATAATGTGGACCTGAGCTTGCAGTGTCTACAAAATTAAATTTATCAGTTCAGAGGGGACATTCCCAGACAATAACAGCATTAAATTTGAGTAATTCAGTACAAGTCTGGCCAAAATATCTATTTGGAGATTACCTATTTTGTTTTTTTTTCAGCTGTACCATCAGTTAATTTACTACCAAACGACCAGTCTTCTGAACCCAGTAAAAGAGAACACAGAGTGCAAGAGAAAGAACGCATTAAAGTTGTGAAGAAGATTCTTGAAGAATCACAAATAACTACGTCAATTTTAACCAGAGAGACAGTGCAAGACTTGCCTGGAAGCAGCAGTGAGAGTGACCATGAAAAACTGCAACGTTTGTATGATAATTTACTGGCGGAACATAATGAAGCAAAGAAACAAATAGAAAACTATAAGGCAGTAATTTCAGAAAGCAATTTGAGAAATTCGGTCCTGCAGAAAGACAATGAAGAAATTGAAAAAAAAATTAATTTATATGTGAATAATACTCTTTCTGAATTTTTAACCCCCAATCAAATTCAAGTTTTGAGAAATAAAAAGAAAAAGCCAAGATGGAATGAGGAAGAAATATCAAAAGCATTTACTCTGCGATATTTTGGGAAGCGGGGATACATCTACGTTAAGCAGAAGTTAAAATATCCATTACCTGGTATTTCCACGTTACAGAGATGGGCTAGCAATCTTGATTTAAGAAATGGGATGCTAAAAGATATGTTACGTATAATGGATACTTGTGGGCAATCAAAAACACAAATGCAAAGGTTAACGGTGCTTTCATTCGATGAAGTCAAAGTTTGTTCCACATATGAATATGACCAAAAAAGAGATGAAATAGTAGGAGAACACAAATATATGCAAGTAGTTATGGCTAGGGGCTTATGTGATCCATGGAAGCAACCAGTTTTCATTGATTTTGATACAAAAATTACAAAAGCTATTTTGGACGAGCTGCTTTTCGAACTAGGAAAAATCAATTATATTGTTGTTGCCTGTGTTTCAGACTGTGGAGGTGGAAATATGGGTTTGTGGAAAGAACTGTATATAGATATAACTAAAACGTATTACTTGAATCCTATTTCAAATGAAAAAATTTACTTTTTGGCCGATGTTCCTCATCTTTTAAAGCTGATAAGAAATTGGCTGATTGACTCTGGGTTTAAATTGAAAGATGGAACTATTATTACGAAAAAACCAATTCAAGCTCTTATTGAGAGCACAACTTTTGAAATTAGTTCATGTCACAAGCTATCAGTAAATCATATAACTTGTGAAAAAACACAAAGACAAAATGTGGCAATGGCAGCACAAATTTTTTCAAACACCACAGCTACCGCATTGAAACGTTACCTACCTGGGGAGGATAAAAAATCAGCAGAAGATGTATCAAATTTTGTGGAACTTATTGCTACATGGTTTGATATATTTAACTCATATGTTCCATATGCATCTGTTCCTACTCGAAGTGCTTATGGATTAAATCGCCTTGAAGAGCAAAATGACATTTTGAACAAAGTAAAAGACACTGTTCTCACAATGAGGTGCTGCAATAAAACTGCTCTGCAAATTTTTCAAAAGGGTGTGTATATTTCCACTTCATCCTTGCAATCATTATTCCAGGATTTATCAGCAAAGTATGAAATTAAATATATATTGACACACAGACTAAACCAGGACTGTTTAGAGAACATGTTTTCCCAGGTAAGCTTTTGTATCATAATGGGTAAAAAACTTGTATTCTTAATCATAAAATATTATCTCGATTAATAATAATCCTTCAGTGTTTATTGTTTTAAAATTATTATGTTGCATATTTTGTTTCAGATACGAACACGAGGAGGATTACATGATCATCCTTCACCGTTGAATGCATTGTACAGAATTAGAATGATCCTTTTAGGAAAAAATCCTGGGCTAGTGCAGAAACGCACTAACGTCGATATAGAGGAAAATGAATTTTTAGTATCCACAGCTATAAAAAGAGCACATATTAAGTGTGATATTGTCGATCCAGCTCTACAGGAGACTCTAGGAGGTGATAATTCCAGTCACGGTTCCAGTATAACATTGTCGTCTAGCTCCAGCTCATCTATCGACCAATCGCCAGGATCATCAACTATGACAGAAAAGGATGGACTAGAATATATTGCTGGGTATCTGGCCAAAAAATACCGAGAAAAGCATCCAACTCTTGGAAAATATACATACGAAACAAATCAAATGACAAATCTAAATCTACATACATATTCCATGCCCTCTTGGGTGCAACAGCTATCATTTGGTGGATTGACAGAACCATCGGAGAACTGGACCAAACAAGTGTTAGTGATGGAGGGCTATTTTAAGAAGTATCACAAAGAAACTTTTTCTTGCAGGAAAAATATTATTGAGCAGACCTCAGCTTATATTTCAAAACAGGTAAAAGATGTTCCTGCAGACTTAGTTAATGCATTTGCTCGGCAAAGAATATTTGTTCGCATTAAATATTTAAACGAGAAGAAAAAGGCATCAGCATCTGTTAAGAGAAAAAATAATGAAGACTTGTCTAGTGAGCAACGAAAAATGGCAAAAAAAATTAGGAAAACCACTAACTAGCCTGACTTCCAGAATAAAAAATATTTTTGTCTTTAACTTTTAGCATCTAAAGTTTTACTTTTTAATAATATCTACATATTTTTTAAATTGTTATACTTTTGCTTTAGAACAAAGGCTTTGAAGTTGGGTTTTGTTCCCGAGCACTATATGATTCTTATGACTTAAATTGTTTTAAATTACTATATTGTAGTTTTGTAGAGTCGGGTTTAGAGTATGCTTGTGCATTTTAGTGCCCAAACTATAATATTTATATTGAAGGCCTAGAAAAAGTTCAAAGAAACCTTTTAAGATTTGTCAATTTTAAAATAGGAATTAGATATGAGGATATTGATTATGATACTTTGTATAGGTTGCTAAAGTTGCCTACCTTGAAGACTACAGTATGATATATGTATTTTGTTTAAAGCAGTTAATAGACTTATTAACAGTCGTGAGCTTCTGTAATTAGTAAATTTTCACATATACCTAGTCATGTTACCCGTCAAAATAATCTATTTAGAATATCATCGAACAAACTATGGTATGAATGAATAATCCTATTTCTATATTATGCGAACCTTCCAATGCATTTGTGATGATTTGGACTTTTTTGAGAAAAACTTTCTAGTCTTCAAAAAGTAGTTGACAAGAAAAATTAATTAATGAGTATTGCCATTGTAAAATAGTTTTTGCCGTAAATAAAGCGTTTATTTATTTATTTTAGCTTAATACTTTATATTTTGTATGTTTTTTAGTAGGTTAGTACTTAATATTCCTGCAAAAAACGCATTGGTTGTACACGGTTGTACACATATACACAAATTTTATTATAAAATTTTTATTATATTAATTAATTAATTAATACTATTCTTATTTCATTTTACTAAATTGCTGAAAGCTAAGAATAACACTTAAATACCCTAGTCATTTACAAACGGATAGCGGTACTATTTAAGTGCACTTAAATAGTAATGGAACAGTCACTTAAAAAACATTTTATTGAATTCAAATAAAGTAATTTATTTTACATATTTGTAATAAAATAGGTCAACCAACATATTCCTTTCCCACTTTACCAAAAAAAAAATATTTATAAAGGAGCAACAGTTTTAAATTCTACAAATTAGTGCCATTCATATAACGTATATATAGGCAACGCATTTTGAGTTTGCACACAGATGACGTCACACGGTCGGTGACCGTAGAAGTTAGGCAACCTACTCTTTTACCGATCTTGCGGAAGATGTACGTCTGGTGTACGCTCGTTTCAACAACCGCACACGAAGACGCATGCGTCTTCGTGTGCGGTTGTTGATTTAAATACCAGCGAGCGTACACCAGGCGTTCACCTTCCGTACGTCGCGTCTAATACGCGTCTATGACGAGAAGCTCCGTGTGCAGATAGCCTTAGTCTCAAATTATTTTGCTAATTTGAGCCGGTTCCGATACGCTATAATTAACCACTCTCATGAAACCAAAGAAGTATTCACGTCAAAAAAAAATACACAAAAGCAAAAAGCAACAGTTACGGCTACAAAACGAAAACAGGTTCCAGTCAAGTACGGTTCTGATCGACACCTGCTGACATAGCACAGTGTTTTCGTGCGCATGATAAAACGAGATCTTCTTTGCTTAAGTTTTTCGATTTTGCGTCGATTTTGACATGCGCAGAATCTTGATTTTTTTGTCCATAGGATGCCACTTTTGAATAGCCCAACAGACGGCTATTGCTTATCTACCAAAGTCTTAGATTTTCCTTGTCTAAGACCAAAGTAGTTGACCGCAATTCATTGCATCCTAATAAACACATGGGTAAACTCAAAGAATAAAGAAGAGATTAAACTAGCATTTCAAATTTGTACAACATACTACGCAAGCGCGAAGCACCCTGGACGTTAGGCGTGTTCGGGATGCTCATGCCATTCACTCCGTGCATACCTAAAATACTCCAGCCGTTCGGGTGGAGCTTTTCGTGCAAATGGAGTAGCTCTTTCAGCGCTCGATATTCCGGAGTGGGGTAAAAAGAGTTTACTCTAAAAGTTCCAACTCGCAGAAGGAAGATATTGGAGTGAGCCTGCGTAGTTTGAGAGTCGAGCGAGAAGTGTCATTTTCGTTTTGTGTCTTGTTTCTTGAGAATTTTAATTTTGTTTGGGTCATATGCATAAATTTTGTGGCCTTTATACCAGTACTCGCAGAAGGAAGATTTTGGAGTGAGCGTGCGTAGTTTGAGAATCGAGCGAGAAGTGTCATTTTCGATATTCATTTTGTGTCTTGTTTCTCGAGAATTTGAAATTTGTTTGGGTCATATGCACAAATTTTGTGGCCATGTGTATTCCAAGATTATAAAAATATGGAAATAAGTAAATATCCGCATTTTCTTGTTGTAGACGAGGCAGGTAACCCCGTTATATTTGATGAGTAACAGGTACTATGTAACAAAACATTAATAAAATTTGTAATTGAGCAAACATTGTGTTCGAATTCTCTTTAAAAACCCCTTTTCCTAAAAATTTAAATTGAAAACAGAAAACAGCTGTCGTGAATCCGTCAGTAATCTGTCGTTCCGGTCCAACAACTCCGAATCGTTCGACTATACATTTTGACTCCATACGCCATCACGTACCCGAAAATCCACTCGTACTCCACTCCAACTCCATTTCATACCCGAACCCAGCTATCATTGAAGGGTGTACGCACATCCTTGTCGTCTGTCTCTTGTCAATAACAAGTCGAATTTGTCATTCTGTCAAAAGTGTCAATACTGTCAATTCTTTTTGTGAATGAAAACATTAGTTATCTGTTTTCTCTTTCATGAAAATAATTTTTAATATAGAAGAAAAAGCTAGAAGCCCTCCTTCATTTTTAACTTATTAAAAAAAAGTAGTAAGTGGAGAGAGTCTAAAAGCCAAAATTTTCACATGAAACGGACCCTCTTTTGCTTTTCGACCTTAACAGGAAGTGTCTCAGAGTGTTGACACAAGAATAATTTAAGCAAGTCAACCGTGATAATAGTAAAGTCTATTTCGCATTGCGATTTTTTACTAGGTATAACCCCAAAGAGTAAAAAAAAAGTAAAGTGCTACCTTTCAGTTAAATTAGGGAACCCATATCCTAAGCGAGGCCTCACAACAATTAGATAAATATCTTTTATCGCAGTTTAATTCTCATTTCTATTACAAAACAAAAACAACTATTTAACCAAAGTCCTACCATAGACAGAATATATGTACAGGGTATTTTCCCCATTCTAGGCATTTAGCCAGGCTCAGAGTACTAAAGAGAATTGTAACTTGCCATACTGTGTACTTAAACGGGTCCACTGGTTAGCATCATCAAAGGGATTGCTTATCCACCATTTAAATTGTATTAGAAGGAGTAAGATCCATTCATTGCCATTTTATGTTTACAATATTTCCATAAATTCTACATTTTATGTGTATCTAGGGTTTTGCATTTTTGGCATAAATATTTAACAAATATTCAGGTGGGTAATTATAGATTTTTGCAGGATTTTAGTCTATAAGCTAGTTTACATATTGAGGTTATTACACATTCATACACAATCTTATCATAGCTTGCTAATTTTCATTTTAAATTACATGTTGTTAGAATGACTGTTCAATATATGGTTAATTGTTTGTATTATTTTATTTGTATATCGTTGA
>JAEQML010081112.1:0-11340 GCA_016904865.1 Pissodes strobi | reverse complement strand
GACCGTCGGGCGGAGGTCGCAACGTTGCAACAGTAAACGAGCATGTACCCTGTGAGAGATCTGTTGCATAGTCGCGCTTGCGGGTTTAGGTTATCGTTTTGTTTTAACATTGAAAATGTTTCTGTTTTCCTAAATAGGGCCTCAAATCGTGAAAAAGTGCATGCTACATTTGCCACACATAACGTCGTACGCGTGAGAGATCGTGTTAGCTTGTTTATTTAAACTTAAATTGATTGTAACGTATCGGAATCAGTTCTAATGACTAAAATAAATTGGAACTAACTGAAACTAATCGAAAGTGTATTGAACTACTGTCCAAAACTAACGAAAAGCACCAAAACTGGCTAAAACGTATCGAAATAGATTTAAAATATTGAAGTAAGTTAAAACTAACCCAAATTAACCGAATTTTGGTGACTAACCAAAATTATCCAAAAGCATTATAATTGCTTATGACATATCGAAAGGTGATTGAATGTCTAATCAAAAGTAACCAAAAGTAACTAAAAGCACCAAAACGGGTAAAACATATCGAATTAGACTAAAAATATTGAAGTAAGTTAAAATTAACCCAAATTAACCGAATTTTGGCGACTAACTAAAACTAACCAAAACATTAAAATTGCTTATAACGTACCGGAACCGGTTCAAATGACTAAAATATATTAAAACTAACTAAACTTTACTGAGACTTGACTGAACGACTAACCAATAGTAGGTAACTAAAAGCATCAAAACGGGCTAAAACGCATCGAAATAGATTTAAAATATTGAAGTAAGTTAAAACTAATTTAAATTAACCGAATTTTGGTGACTAACCAAAAACCCTAAAATTGATTATAGTGTATCGGAACTGGTCCAAATGATTAAAATAAATTAAAATTAACTGAAATTAACCGAAAGTTGATTGAACGACTAACCAAAATGGACCAAAAGTAACCAAACGCATCAAAAGGGGCTAAAACAAGTTGAAACTAACAATTAACCGAATTTTGGCGACTAACGAAAGTTAACCAAAAACATCAACATTGGATATGATGTATCGGATCCGATTCAAATGACTAAAATAAATTAAAACTAACTAAACTTAACCAAGAGATGTTGAACCAAAACTAATCAAGAGTAACCAAAATGGGCTAAGACGTATCGGAACAGATTAAGAATAAAATAAGTAACTAACCCAAATTAACCGAATTTTTGCGACGACCTACATTATTAACCAAAAACGTTTAAATTGTTTTAACGTATCGGAACCGGTTCAAGTGGCTGAAATAAATTGGAACTTACTGAAAGTAACCGAAAATTGATTGAATAACCAAACCAAAGCTAACCAAAAGTAACTAAAAGCACCAAAACGGGCTAAAACGTATCGAAAAAATTAAAAATATTGAAGTAAGTTGAAACTAATTCAAATTAACCTTATTTTGGTGACTAACCAAAAACACTAAAATTGGTTATAACATTTTGGAACCGGTTCAAATAACTAAAATAAGTTAAAACTAATTGATATTAGCCGAAAGTGAACGACTAACCAAAAGTAACCAAAAGCACCAAAATGGGCTAAAACATATCAGAACAGATTAAAAATATTAAGCTTATAAGGGGAAACGAACTTGAATTAACCGAATTTTGCCGACCAACAAAAATTAACCATAACGTATCGGAACCGGTTCAAATTACTAAAATAATTTAAAACTAACTAAAGCTAACCTAAAGCTGATTGAATGACTAACCAAAACTAATCACAAGTAACCAAAAGCACTAAAACGGGCTAAACCGTATCGGAATAGATTGCAAAAATTAAAGTAAGTCAAAACTAACCAAAACAAACCGAATTTTTGCAGCTAACCAAAACTAACCAAAAAGATTAAATTTGATTATAACATATCGGAGTCAGTTCAAATGACTACAAAAAAATTGAACGAGTCTGGTAGTAGTCGAGACACTGCTGTGTAAATATATCCTATAACGACATCGGTTGTAAAAAAATGACAGCAGCACGTTGTGTTCCCGAGCGGTCACCCATCCAAATACTAACCCCGCCCGGCGTTGCTTAACTTCGTGATCGGACGAGAACTGGCATTTTTAACATGCTATGATCATTTCTTGTAAGTTTTAGCTTGGTCATAGAATAAAAATTAGGTTTAATAACCAAGCTTAAAATAATAAAAAATCAACGCGAACGAAGCCTCGGGTAAAAGCTAAAAGTGTCCCATTTTCTTTACTATACTCTTGAAAATATCTGTACAAAATTTCATGATGATCGGAACAGTTTATGCGTGAAAGCTTAAGAAACAAACAAACAAACACATTCGCATCTGTAATATTAGTTAGGATTATTTTATAATACTTACTGGCAGCTTCGGAGTGGATTAATTCATTGCACAAATTCGACACGGTAATCTAATGCCATCAGGAATAACATCAATATATGGACACAGATTATTTACCTAGTAATCGTGGGCCGACATCCTTAGATTTGGGAAAGTCAATAACCAAATTTTGCAAATTTTAGAAGAGGGCTATGACTCAATATTGTTTTAAACGGCTGGGTATCTGAATAATACTTTTGACAGTTCGTTTAATTTAAAATAATAATATGCTCTTTTATCATCTAAAATCCGTTTAAAAACGATTTTAAATGACAAAATTGTATAAAAACTCGAAAATTCGGACTTTTTTAGGACGATAGCCGTGGCTTCTGACGAATTTGTCGTGGTTTTTGAAGCGAAAATTCATTTTAAATTCAACCGTCCATTAAAAATAAGCTGTGCTATGGATCCAAATACACTGCGAATATAATAATTAATAAATATTAATTTTGACTGTTCGTTTAATTTAAAATATGCTTTTTAATCATCTAAAATCCATTTAAAATGATTTTAAATGCAAATTGTATATCATACCGCCCTAGCGGCTTGAATCGGTTTACACATTTTCGTCCCATTTTCCGAGATTTACCCTCATACTGCCGCGTAAGATGTTTACACATCAATAAGTTGGAACTAACGGAAAGTTGTTTGAACGACTAAATGACTAGAAATAGCCAAAACGGGCTAAACAGAATCAGAACAGGTTAAAAATATTACAGTGGCTAATTATATATTAATAGATTTTCCTAATTTTTTCGGTTTTCATATCTGCACATTTTTGATGTGTAAACATTTTACGCGGCGGTATGAGGACGGATTACGGCAAATGGGACGGAAATGTGTAAAGCGATTGTAACATTATAAGCCGTGGCATTGAGAAGCAAGCTAATCCAGGACGTCCGTGAAGGATTTTTATATCATTTTGCCATTTAAAATCGGTTTTAAACGGAGTTTGGACGATATAAAAGCATATTTTAAATTAAACGAACCGTCAAAAGTATTATTCAGATGCCCAGACTTTTAAATCAATATTCAGTCATGGCTCTCTTCTATAATTTTCCTTCTATACCTAAGTTTGTTTTTTTTTAATGGACGGTTGAATTTAAAATGAATTTTCGCTTCAAAATCCACGACAAATTCGTCCTAAGCCACGGTTATCGTCCTAAAAAAGTCCGAATTCTCGGATTTTTATACAATTTTGACTTTCAAAATCGTTTTTAAACGAATTTTAGACGATAAAAAAGCATATTATTATTTTAAATTATACGAACTGTCAAAAGTATTTTTCAGATGCCCAGACATTTAAAACAGTAAAATTTGGAAAAGCTGGTTATTGACTGTCCCAAATCAAAGGATGTCGGCCCAAGTGTCCATATGTTGATGTTATTCCTGGCGGCATTAGATTTTCGTGTCGAATTTGTGCAGTGAATTAATCCGCTCCGAAGCTGCCAGTGCGTATTATTAAAGAATCCTAACTAATATTATAAATGCGAATGTTTTTGTTTTTATTCTATGAACAAGCTAAAATGTACAAGTAACGGCCATAGCACGTTGAAAATGCCAGTTCTCGTCCGATCACTGAAGTTAAGCAACGTCGGGCGTGATTAGTACTTGGATGGGTTACCGCTTGGGAACATAACTTGCTGCTGTCATTTTTTTTACAACCGTTGTCGTTATAGTATATGTTTACACATCAGTCTCTAGTACCAGCAAACTCGCTTATTTTTTTTTTGATTTAATTATGATAATGTTTAATATTATTGCTAAAAATGCATTTCTTTAATTATATACCTATATTATGAACACTCGTGTGTTTGTATTTTTACTTTTTTAAACTCTGCTTTTGGAAACTATATGAATTTCAACGCAAATCACATTTTTGCGTTTTTATTCATCATTTTCCATGTCTCCCCGATTGCATCTTTGCGAAGGACTGTGAATTTTTGTATTGTTAATTCAAAATATTAATTTGTAAAATGGAAAGAGCGAAGCTTCGACAAGCCTTGGCCCCCCTGCGAAAAAAGTGAAAATGCATTTAACTGTGGGCGAACATGCATTGGTAAAAACCATGTATGTTTGTTTGTTAAACGAAGCTATTGATAACGTTACAGCTGATAATTGGCAGAAGTGTATCGAACATGTCTTAAAACAAAAAATTATACTACGGTCGAAGTTACAGTATCAATGTTGGTTCCGAAAGTAGTGATAGTAATGATTCTGAATCAAATTCTGATCAAACCTCCGATAACGAGTAGGAAACTTAAAATTGTATTGATTTTTGATGTAAACTTTCGATGCAACTTTCAATATGGTATTTTATGATAAGAAAAACCCCTTATCATATGACTCTTTTTTTCCTAGCCTTAATAAATACATAGTACTATTTGTTTGTAGTACAATTTTGTTGCTTATTACTAGACTTAGGAATAATTTTGAATATACGTTTTTTTGCATATTTTAGACTAAAATCATGCATATTTATGTGCATAAACTTTATTTTTTTAAGTGGATATTTGCCTAAGTCTACTTATTACTATTCCATTATATAGTTATTATAACATATTAATTTATAAAGCAATTGTATCCGCCACTGGAATTTCCTTCTCCCCTTACCCCTCGAGGCGCGCCATAAAACTAAAAATGAGTCACTGACTATTATTTCCGGCTTGAACTTATAGGAATATATCAATTAGTCTTGGCACATTGACATTAGAGCAGTAACATTTAGAAACATACCCTAGATAAGAATATTGAAATTATTCTTTTACCTTTCACTTTAGCTTAACAAAATAAACACCTGAATTTTAACTAAATTATCAAACATTTTCACAGACATAACCGGTTATGGTATTGCCCATAAAATAATCAGATTCTATTGTATATGTCACTTGAATTATCAGATTATCATCATCATTTATTATTGTACTTTTACAATATCAATTCTTAATTTATTTAGCCTAAATAAGTGGGGGAGTAGGAAGCTTCCTCGCACTGCTATTCCAGTGCGATTCGTGGTCACCCCTATCCTAGCCCTCTAGGGCTGGTTTTGTATCCCTACATGACTAAATAAATGTGCTAAAACCATGCTGCAAATGATTTACATGAGAACTTTGCCTTCAAATTAATTAACTTAATTTACATTACCAAAAGGGCGCAGTAGAGGTTATCTTGGATTATGGAGGGGTGGAAGGGGGAGGAAGTGGGAGTGTGAGGGGCCTGTATAACTTTTCACGACGCAAAACAACCTTTAGTGGTGACAACCAACTTTTATCTTGGTTAATATTTCACCCCACCTACGTAGAGCTATATGTTAGAGGTGTCTGTCAGTTGCGAATTGCTATGTCACGTCAGCTAAATCAATATGAATTATATTGCTATGTAGCTGGTCATAATGTAATGATATTTCCTCCTTTGACGTATAAGGATTGATCAAGTTCACTAGAAGAAAACTGCATCAATACGGTCTTACTCAAATTTAAGCCCAAATCATTCGTGTAACTATAGGTAAAAGCTTGATCAATACCGATGTAACCAATGGAACGTCATCGCAGGTAATTTCGTTGAGAAAAGCCACAAAACATAACAATAAGCAATTTAACCCTAAACTTTGGTTTTCGCTCTTGAATAGAATAAACATATCAGAGCAGCGAATACACTTTTTAAATGTGTCTTTAACCAAATGCCGAAATAAAAGCAAAAAATCTAGTAATCACACTTCGTCAACGGCCATTAGTGGTGGGGTTGTGCCTGAGGAAATTATTCCTGAAGTTTCTAAAATTGAACCCATTCACCTACTCACGGATTGTGTACCGGACTTTCCTACATCACTGCTCCCAACTGTAAAAAAAGAAAACCGTCTGTTGGTTGTGGGGGATGGTAATGTGAAAGACTGTTGGACAATATTATCTGATATATCGGGAGAAAATAGGTATAATATTACCACTTTTTTTAAACCAGACGCAGACATTAGTCATATTACGAATAATTTAAACATTTTGTGTCATGATTTTACCAAGTTTGAAAATGTAATAATTTTTGCCGGGACCAGGGAAGCTTTTGGTGGTCGTAGCCTGAATTGCGAGGATCTGTGTCAGTGTCTAAAGATCTTAAGTCATACAAATGTAACCATCATTGGTGTTACTTATGCTAAGGGAAGAGCAATTCTGAACAACTTTATTTTTAAAATAAATGAATCTTTTTATCAATGTGCAAGTAATTTTGATTATGTAACTTATGTCGATCCTAATTGCATTTTTACAGCTAATAAGTATGGAGCTCGGTCTCCTTTGTTAAAATATTTCGCGAAGAAGATTGTATTTACTCAAGTATTTTATAACGTTATAAATAATCCTTATATAATCGCTAGTAATTTGCTTGTAATACCTAGACATTCTGAAATTGTAGAACCCCTAGATAACAATATTGGCTTGCTTAATACAAATAATTCAAGCGATGATACGAGTATTATAAGTGTATCAGATGCATCGCTTAATAGTGTACATAGTGCCATCCATGTGGAGCCTTCGTTGTCCAACCTAATTGTCACACATATTGAGGGAGAGACTGTAAGTAGACACCAACCTAGTGATGTGACAAGCAGAGAGTTTTTTCGAGCCCCCCAAAAAAATGCATAGTACGATCACATTTTGTCATCAGAATGTTCAATGTTTATTCAATAAAATTTTGGTCCTTGACGTGACGCTCGAAAAATCAAATTGCGATTTTTTATTTATTAGTGAACACTGGATGAACAGTGAACAATTGACTTAAGTTAAATTTAAAAATGTTTCGCTGGTGTCGTCATTCAGTAGAGAAATTTTAAAATTTAAAACACGGCGGTGTGGCTATCTTTAAGAATGGTTCTTGTGATAGATCTGTTTTTTGTTGTGATGTAACTCAGTTTTGTATTGAAGGAGTTATGGAATGTTGTTGTGTTAGATTAGATTGTTTTAAATATTTTTTAATAGTAGTATATAGGCCACCTCTTGGAAGTTTTATGTCATTTTCGGAAATGTTTAATAATATATTGTCTCACTTGGGTAAACCCAATTATCATTTTATTATAGGTGGCGATTTTAATGTAAATTTTTTGACTCCCAGTTTTAACTTGTCACTTTTTGGGAACCTCATGGGTGCTCATGATTTGGTTTTTAAAATTGATCGGCCCACTAGAGTCTGTGAGGTTTCGGCAACTTGCATAGATAATTTCTTGGTGAATGGCGTTGATGAGTGTTACTGTGAGGTTGTTAATCTATACGTATCTGATCATTACGCGCAATATATGTGTCTTGAAATACATGAAAAAACCAAAAAATCGATAGAGAAAAGCTGTATGCGTAGAAATTTTGGTAAGGGCAATATGGATACCTTTTTAAATTTCTTGAAAGAAGAAAGTTTTAATGTAGTCATGCAGTTTTCCTGTCCAAATGATGCTTTCAATGCATTTGCAGGGATTATCTTTTATTATTTTGAATTATCATTTCCCCTAAAAAAAAAAATTACTTTGCAAATTATAACTCAAAACGAATTATATTAAGTCCTGAACTGAAAAGGCTTAAAGAAAGGGTAACTGTATTTACTGACTTAGCTAGGTATGACAGAACATATCTCAATATTAGTAAGAGATTGAATGTTATATACAGGGAGAGACTGAAGGTATACATGCGCAATAAAAATGACCAGAAGATTTTAAATGCTGACAATAAATCCAAAGCTATGTGGCAATGTATTAAAAGTATTCAAAAGGCCTATGACAGAAGGAATATTAGCATTGTGTTCGACGGTAAACAACTTTCAGATGAAGAAATAGCTGATAAATTTTGTACTCAATTCACCTTGTCTAAAGAGTCTGAACTTTTGGACTTATCTTTTCTTGACGAAAATGTACCTCTGCACAATGTGTCTTTTTTTCTGTCTCCTGCAGGTAGTCATGATATTTTGATTATAATTGGTAAACTAAAAAATTCGAATTCCAGTGGACACGACGGTATCTCTAATAATATTTGGAATAAGTGTCGATGTCATATAGCAGAAATTTGTTCGTATTTAATAAATCTTAGAAAAGGAGATTTTTCCAGATGCTCTAAAACTGGCAACCGTTATCCCCCTATACAAGAAGGGAGACCATAATGACTTCAATAACTATCGTGGAATCAGTATTTTGTGTAGTGTTTCTAAAATTTATGAGTTGGTTTTAAAAGATCAACTTCAAACATTTTTCTACAAGAATAATTTGCTATCACCATTTCAATTCGGCTTTACGTTAAATCAAAGCACAGAAACAGCACTATGTGAATTTCAGCGTATCATTGTTGATTCTCTTGACAAAAGGTTGTCCGTGCTGGGGATGTTTATCGACTATTCTCGAGCCTTTGATGTCGTTGACCATGAACTACTGCTTTATAAACTTTTCCGGTACGGTGTACGGGGTAAACCCCTAAATTATATAAGGTCATATTTATTTAATAGAGGACAGCGGGTTTTGGTGAATCAGACTCGAAGTACCTGTAGAGTTGTTGAAAAGGGTGTACCTCAAGGGTCCATTTTGGGTCCTTTTTTTCTTGTCTTTTGTCAATGATTTGATAAATTATGTTATGAATACAGCTGAGAATGTCTTTGTAATTTCATATGCGGACGATACTAATGTTTTGCTGGTAAACAAAAATAAGGTACTTCTGAAATCACTTGCTAAAGATGTGTATACACGAATACTTTTATGTTCGAAAAAAAATAAACTTAACCTAAATAGGAGTAAAACATCGATGGTGCACTTTTCGCTAAAATCAAGTGACATGGATCTTGAATTATTTGAGAACTCCGATAATCATGTTAAGCTCGCTAATGAAACCAAGCTATTGGGGGTTATTTTCGATAGTAATTTAAGATGGTCTTCTTAAATCGAGCTACTTTGCTCAAAAATACGTAGCAGTTGTTTTGCGCTCAAATTTATGTTAATGCATTGCAGTGGGGAAATACTTTTAACTCTTTACCATGCGAATATTCATTCCAGGATGAAGTACGGAATATTAAATTGGGGAACGTGTGCAAGTGTCAATAGAGTTTTCGTTTTGCAGAAGTATGCGGTCCGTTTGGTCGCTGGTTTAAATTTTTGGGGAATCTTGTCGAGAAGCCTTTGAAAGTTTAAAAAATTTAACAGTCACTGGTGTCTATATATACGAAGTATGTTGCTTTGTTTACAAAAATAAAATTTCTTTTCAAGACGTTAGGTCTGTCCATAACTATGACACCAGGTTAAAATCTCTTTTACTTCCTAGTAATCATCGATCTGCGGAATTCCAAAAATATATCTATTTTACAGGGTGTAAGTTTTTTAATCGATTAAGTGACGATATTAGAGATGCTGTTAGCCTCAGTATTTTTAAGAGTCGTTTAAGGGGATTTCTCTTGGAAACAAATATGTATAGCCTTCGGGAATTTTTCTAAGATATACTTGCTATGTATGGTACTGTGTTAATCTTAAGTTGTTTCTGTAACTTTACTTTTTATTGTATTATTTTTATGCCGACCTTTTCTTCTATTATTGTTTGTACTTTTTAATTGAAGAAATAAATTATTTGAATTTGAATTTGAATACAAGAATGTTAGATTGGAACTAGGTTTTTTAAACAATCTGAACTGAGAATAGAGGTCATATCATCAGCAAACAAGATTGATACACCTGCGGTCATAACCCTTAAAACATCTGCAATGTAGAAGATAAAAAATGTGGGTCCCATCACACTACCCTGGGGGACACACATACTAACATCTCTGTAATCCGAGGCATATTCAATACCATTGATTTTAATTTTAGTTCTCTGGCTCCTACCTCCAATATAAGAAAGAACCCAGTCCCTTACAACCCCTCTGACACCATTACTCTACCACCAAGCTCTACTGTAATCGAAAAAAACGGCTGCTGTGCTCTTCCTACAGTCAAGGGACTTTATGATGCAATTTATAGTAGACACTATTGCATCTTGCGTGGAGCAACCCACTCTAACTCAAACTGTCCACTTGGTAGGATGGACGCACTGTCAAGATAGGAAACAATTCGTTTATTAAAAGCTTTTTCATAAATTTTTGAGAAAGAGTTAAGAAGAAGAAGATATTGCTCTATAATTATCAATCCTATCGTCAAGGCCCTTTTTATTGATTGGACATATTTTTAATAATTTCAATTTCTTAGGGAACAAACCCTCTCTAAAAGAGTCATTAATAAAAATCGTTAAGATAGGAGTAATATACTCACCAACACTAGACAAAAGTGAACATGGAATTCCATCTTCCCCACATGTATGTTTGCCTCACAATGACCTGAGCAATACATAAATCTCGAGTTCATCAACAGGTCTGAGAAACATGCTACCACTCAAAGATATTTGCTGAACATTTAATTCCTGCATTCTATACCTGTCGTCCAAGAGCTGACACACAGAGTCAATGAAGTAGTTATTGAACTGTGAGGCAGCAAATGTATAGTCATTGATTATCTTATTATTTGGATTTTTAAATTGAGATTTTTTTTAAGAGAATTGCTTTCTTATTTAATTATTTGCCAAGAAGTTTTAGACCTGTTATTTGAGTTTTTATAGATGCTAGAATAAAAATCCTTTTTAGCTTTAGAAATAATAGACTTATGTTGCTTTAGCCTTACCCAATAAGCCTGAAACAGAATTGGATCGTCAGAATTGGAGCATTGCCTATGAAGAAGTCGTAGGTGCTCACCCTCACGAATTATATGTGGAGTTAGCCAAGATCGAGTGCTAAATTTCGATCTTTGATTGATAAGTTCAAAAGGAAAAGCTATGTCTATCATGTGCAAAAACAAATTCAGGAAAGAATTACATTTTCCACAAGCATTTAACCCGGGGACCAGGAGTCTATGCCAGTCAGTTTCTTCCAGTAGTTTCCTAAAATGAATTATATTTGCATCCTTATTAAATTTTCTTACATACTTGAAGGTTGT
>JAEQML010081108.1:0-11340 GCA_016904865.1 Pissodes strobi | reverse complement strand
TTTTTATTATTGTGGTGACCGTTCGGTAAAAATACCGATTTATTGGTGAATATTTGCGTGATTATTAATCAAATTCATGTAATTTAAAAGAGGCTTAGTCCAAATTTACAGAGAACGTAATTATTTCATCGTTTAGCGGTCACGCACATTATTTCACGTATTTCCATTCAAATTGAACAGTATTGTTTGGGGAATTCTCGGAGTGGATTCTATATATTCCTGCAAAGGTAGTAAATTGAATTTTCAGTAGAATTTCTCTGAATTTTCCATCTTAGTATTGCTGGTTTTAACATTTTTTTCTTTTCAGGCTTATTTCATTAAAATTTCAGTTTATTTGTAACATCAAGCATATAATTATTAGCACTTGCCCTGTCTCGTCTCAACACTGATGTACCGACATTAATTTGCATTTATGAGAGGTTAATCTCACATGTAAATTTATCTGGTTTTTTTTATCTTTTATCTAAGTTTCTATCTCAATGCGAGATAGTGCTTACTTTATCTTTATCTTTAATTAATTGAGGTGTAGTTACGCTCAATTGTCGTTTATGTGCCAAGGGCCATATAAAAAGTAATAGAAATTACTTATTTGGAGTTATGATTCGTTTATAGAGAGGTTGTACCTCTATTTTTCTATTTATCATTAAATTCAAGTCATCTCTTATTTAGATTTGCCGAGAGTCACTGTTTGGAACGTAGTCCCATAATTTTCTTTTGAATTTTAAATTTCAGTCATAATTTCTTTTGAATTTCATATTTTCAAGTAAAGAAAAGGATATCTTGAGTAACAGTAATTATTTATAATTTTGCTCAATTTAACATTGTAATTTAAGTTTCTGATTATCTGTTTTAACCAGTAAATTTTCAAATTGTTGATTGCTTCCACATGTGTAACAGTGTCACTGATGTTCACATGATACTCTCCTGTATATTATTTAATTAGCGATATACATTGGTCTAAGACTAGGATATTTTTTCTTACATGTACTCAACGTTGGCTGAAGAAAACATCGTGCTTGGCAAGTAGCAGAAGTTCGTCCACTTACTGTGTGATCTGAGGGAGTCGATACAATAAGAACCAAGTGAGTCCTCGATAAGACCAAGTAACATTACTTGGGAATAGGCAGAAGCGGTTCCAGTAGAGATCCCAATACGATGGCATGGTTACAGAATAGTTGGACAAGCTAAGTATTAGCCAATCAGAAGATAAATTTGTTGTAAAGCTCAGTGATATTGCCTTATTCATTTATTTTTTTTAAACTTTTACATTAATTTTAATTCTCATTGCTAGTCAATTTATTCAAAAACTTTATTTCAAATAATTTCATCAATTATATTTGTAATTTAATTATATTGATAATCTCCATTTCACCTGATACCATGATTTAATTGTAAAATTAATATATTGTTGTTTGAATTCCTTTGTTTAATTTATTGCAAGATTGAGGTCTGTGAGACACGAATTATAAGGGCAAATTTCTGATATTCTTATCTTTGTAGTTATTCATAATTAAGTTTTCATATTCAGTTCGCATTGTCTCTAGGAACTCTGGCGTCCAAAATATAAAATCTTTGTTAATAAGAGAACATCGAACAACGCCCAAAGAAAATTAAAACAAGTCTCATGTGTATGTGTTTTTTATTTCTTGTATTAATTTTATTGATTGAATATGGAAGTTGAGTTAAAATCTCAGTACTGTTGACATTATTCTTCAAAAGTCTAAACAAATATCCAAGACATGCCTTAATTCTGCGATTATCTAGGGTCAATATCTGTAAATGGTTGTACCCTTGGGGTGGATAAAAGTCAAATTTCTTGTAAAACATATACTTCAAAAAATTACGTTGCACCCTTTCAATAGACTTTATCCATACTTCATATTGTGGCGACCAGATGACACAACCATACTCCAATCTAGGCAAAACCAGACTATCAAAGAGCTTAAGACACAATTCAACATTAAACTGCCTGGTGGATTTGATGATAAACCCCATTGTTTTATGTGCATTATTGATCATGTGTGATATATCTTCATTAAAATTTAAGGAACTGTTTAATACAATTCCCAGATTCTTATGCACATTAGCTATTTGCAGAACATTGTCATTAATTCTATAGTCATGAACCATTGCATAATCCTTTAATGAAAAAGTCATAGATGTACATTCAGCATTCAGACTGAATCCATTAGTTTTACACCACTCATACACACAGACAATCACAGTCAAGACCAGTTGAAACCTCCAAGAACAGCTTCAAGTCATCAGCAGAAAGCAGTGTTCCTGAGTGCTTAACTACATCACATATACTATTTATAGAGATTATGAATAGTAAAGGGCCTAAGTTCGAACCTTGGGGAACTCCTGATGTACTATAAATCTTAGATTTTGCACCCCTTTCCTCAACATACTGTTCTCTATCACACAAGTATGACAATATCAAGTTTACAAGGTTTTCTGTTAAGCTCATATGTTTAAGTGACTCAACAATTATACTATGTTTTACTTTATCAAAAGCCTTCTCCATATCTGTAGGGATAACATCAACTTGAGACTTCCTGTTCAAAGCTTCATGTATGTACTGTACAAATGTTTCGGGGTTTGTTAAAGTTGATTTCATTGGAAGAAAGCCATGTGTATGATGCTTGACCTCATTATATATCCTATTGAATAATACAATTTCAAAAACTTTTGATATGGTACTGATTATGGAGATTGGCCTATAATTTTCAATATTTCGCCTAATCCCACCCTAAAACATAGGAATTACTTTACTTCTTTTCCAAGATGAAGGAAAAACTGACATATTCAAACTAGTATTGAATACATGTGTCAGCGGTTTTAGTAAAAATTCACCACATCCTTTATTATGTAACCCAGAAGTCCATCAGGTAATATTGTTCTATTCCATTTTAACTTTCTAATAGCCATTTGAATTTCCTGCTCAGCGATCGGCATCTTGCAAAAGTGTTGTTTTAGAGAATATGCATTTAAGTTTTATTGGTCTACATCTCCTTCTAGTGTCAGAGCATGGACCCTTCTCATCCAGAATATGTGCCAGATGGTCTGTCAGGCCTATATCAAAGTGTCTCACTTCACAGTTGCTTAAGTTATTCGATTTCCTTTGCACCTTTGGTACCACTTTTCTTGTATGTAGCTGTTTTCCGTACATTTGCTTCTTGTTTTTTAGTTCGTTGTTTCACCTTTTCCATTCTGCATTTATTTTTTGAAGTTTATAATTCTATGTATTTAATTCTACAATTTTTTTGACTTTTGGTGTGTTCGGCATCAATTATCGATTGCATATGTGTGGATTATTCTCAGTCCTTGGAGGTGTAACCCCACGGACTATTATTCATTCCAGGTAAGTTCGCAACAACTCAAGACGTGAAGTCCCAATAACTGCTGATTTTCCTGACCAATCTCTCATCGCACACTTTAGGCACGTAATGCTACTAATATCTATTTACAACAATTAAACGTATTTTTTGACTAAACAAAATACACGGTCAACTTGTTATATATTTTAATTCCATACAAAATTCTTGGCGATTGTCAAGTTAATGGTTAAATTAAAGAAATCGGGGCAAAGCTTAGGCAATAATATAAATAATTCAGAAGGTAAATTGTAAATTCCATAAACTTATCGCTATTGCCGGCTAAAGCGCGTTGCCTAAAATTTTAATTGCTTTCAATATTGTTTTACGAGTGTCCTCAATGATAAGGTATGTCTGCTCTTGAAAAAATCGTCACGCTAGCTGTAAAAATTTGAAAATTAACGCAAAATGATTAATACAGACAATATAAAGAGGAATGTAAACTTAAAATTTCGGATTAGTAACATTTACATTATAAAGACGTCCTTTATATAGGCTCAATGTCGAGTCAAAAACTGAAAACAAATTAAGTGCGTTTAGGACCACACAACAGGAATTTCATCCGCTCATACACAAATAGAATATTAATGCTACTAATAATACGTCCTATGCAATGGCGAAATCGGTAGCATTCTCTCTCTGTTCAGCTCTACGCCCTCTATGAGTTCCTACCAAGTACTAGAAAGAGATCAGGCGAACTTGCGCGCGCTCTATGCCATCGTTACACCCTCTTGGATGCACCGGTGATCTCATAGAGGGCGTACAGCTGAACAGAAAGAGAATGCTACCGCTATCGTCATTGCTCATATTATTAGTAGCATAAATATCCGGACGAACGGATGGTATATGGTCCACAAGCAAACTCATTTCACTTAAAAAAATTATGGGAGAAAATAATATTATTCAAGTTTACATATTTTATTTTGTATTCGATGGCGAAAGTAATATTATAATTCGGTATAAAAATGGTACGCCCTTTATTGCCTATAATAATCCTAAGCTTGACCATGAACATGGGGGTGTTCCTGAGAATGTGCCAAAAAACGGCAACGCCTTAGACCTAACGAACTGAATTGTTTTTTCCAAAATGTTGGGGGAATGAAATCAAAAATTAATGAATTTTCCAGAAGTGCAGCGAGTTCTGTCTATGATGTGATTGTGTTGCTGGAGACATGGCTCCATAGTGACATTTGTGATGCTGAGCTATTGCTTTCTGGCTATAACATTTTTCGAAATGACCGCTGCAGCTTCAACAGCTCAAAATCTATTGGTGGAGGTGTTTTGATTGCAGTAAGTAAAAACCTCAGATCTATGTGTTTGAAGGGGCCATATAACGATGTTGAACAGGTATTTGTTATGGTAGGGTGCGGTTTGTCAAGGATTATTTTCGGTGCAGTTTATCTGCCTCTCCTTTCACCCTTGGAAAAATATCTACACCATGCAGAGAGTGCAGTTGCTTTGGCTGAGGAAAATGGTGATGCTCAGTTAGTCCTGATGGGGGACTATAACTTGCCTGAGGCAACCTGGTGCAGAGTTGATGGTAATGTTGGAGTTCAGTGTCCTCGGGTGAGCCATGCTAATGCGCTATGCAATGTGTTTGCTATCCTCAGCCTCGTGCAGATCAATGGCATACCTAACTCCAATGGTGTGTTCCTTGACTTGGTGTTCTCGGATCGAGTGGATGTGAGAGTTGAAGTTGCTGCTGATCTTCTGCTGCCTGTATCGGCTCATCATGCAGCATATAATGTTGTTGTGCCAGTTAACCAGTTCCGGGCTGTTTTGGAGTTTGATGTTTACTATTATGACTTTAGAAACTGTAATTATGAGTTCCTGAATGATCTTTTGGCCGCTGTTGACTGGGAGGCCACATTGGAGTCTAATGACATTGATTTAGCAACTGAGAATTTTTACTCTACATTGTATGACTTTATCAATGTGTGTACACCAATAAAACGCTTTAAAAGCTCTAGTTTTCCGGTGTGGTTTTCCAGGGAACTTCAGGCTGTGGTTATCCAAAAAAGGATTGCCCATAGAAAGTATATGATGACAAAATCGCAGGATGATTACTTGTTATTTTCCAATTTAAGATCTAGATGTGGTAGGTTAAGGGAAATGTGCTATAATGATTACATTGTAAATATGGAACAGAGAATAAATGTTGATCCATCTTTGTTTTGGAGGCATGTTAGTAACTCTAAGCGGTTTGACAGCTATCCCGCCACTATGTTTTTAGAGGATAGGAATGGAAATTGTGGTGGGGAGGTTGTGAGTTTATTTTGGGCTGGTTATTTTTCGTCTGTGTATGCACATGCCCCGTTGGCTATCCCAGATTATTACTCTAGAATCGGTGGTTACTCTAATATCAGAGAAATGTCTCTTAGTCTCGAGACGGTATTTAATGGCATTCAGTCACTCAAGTCAAGATTAACCAGTGGTCCTGATGGAGTTCCGTCATTTCTCCTGAAGGCCTGTATCTTCTCACTTAGCAAGCCCCTCTGGTTGCTATTTAATAACTCCTTAAGAACTGGTACTTTTCCAAATTTTTGGAAAAACTCATTTATCACTCCAATTCTGGTGATCGTAGCAATATAGCTAATTATAGAGGGATTTGCATACAGTCTGCAATGCCAAAGCTGCTTGACTCACTTGTTACTGAATTTCTGGCATGGGAGTGTAGGGGTTTAATCTCTGAGGAACAGCACGGTTTTTTGGTGGGCCGCTCAACAGTGACGAATTTGATGACATTCCAGGATCATCTGCTGGATGCCTTTGGGAAAAGACTTCAGGTTGACAGTGTATACACTGATTTCACAAAGGCATTCGACAGGGTGGACCACTCTTTGCTGTTGGCTAAGATGGGTGCATTGGGTTTTGGTACTAGCATTTGTAGATGGTTTGGTAGCTTTCTAAGGGAGCATGTTCAGTGTGTTAAAATTAATAATTTTGTTTCGAGGGAGATTGCTGTTACCTCGGGGGTTCCTCAGGGCTCCCATTGTGGGCCATTGTTATTCCTGCTGTTTGTTAATGACATTTCTCTTTTTATAAAAAAATCGAATTACCTAATGTTTGCTGATGATCTGAAAATATTTAGGGAAGTAAACTGTGTGAGAGATTGTGGTTTATTGCAGTCCGATATCAATAATGTGTTTGTGTGGTCTACTTTAAATGGACTGGAGTTGAACATTAAAAAGTGTTGCTGTATTACGTTTGCTAAAATAAGGGATCCTATTAGCTCTGATTATTTCATAAATGCTGAGGCGCTGCAGCGTGTCACCGAAGTTAAGGATCTGGGTGTAGTGTTGGACTGTAAATTGCTTTTTAATAGTCATATAAATTTAATTGTTCGGAAGGCTGGTCAGAGCTTAGGTTTTATTGTCAGATTTGGCAGGGATTTCTCTTGTGATTTGTTAAAAAAATTATTTTGCGCATTTGTGCGTTCTTCGCTTGAATATGCTAGTCAGGTGTGGTCCCCTCGGTACGCTGTCTATAATAATGAGATTGAAGCGATACAGAGAAGATTTCTGCGAGCTTGTGCATTTCGCTTAAGTATCCCTTTATTGTCAGGTCACACTAACTATAGTGAGACTATGTCACAGTTAAATTTAATTTCACTGGAAAGCAGGAGGCTTTGTGCTGATGTATGTTTTGTCTTTGGGCTGGTGAATGGTGCTATTGGTTCCAGTTATCTTCTTGGGCGCTTGAACTTCAATACCGTTCACCGGACTAGAGCCACAAACTTATTCTATATTGAGCCGCAGGGGACCAATTATGGTTTGCATAGGCCTCTGGTGAGGATGCAAGATTTGTTTAATAGGTATAACTTGCCATTACATCTATCAGTTTCTTCTTTAAAAAAAAGGCTATACAGAGTGTTATTCTTGATTCTTCTTGTTGTGTCTTGCATCCTCGTTGAGGGTAACTTTCTTTTTGTTTTTTTAATGTTATTTATAGATACTTTTTTTTAATATTATTTCAAATTTGTAATTTGATTGTAAAAATGGAGTTTTCCGTGGAAATAAATAAATAAATAAATAAATAAATCAATAAACCAAAGTTGCGTTCATTCGAGGCCATTAAACTGACATAATATGGGCCCCACAGTGCTTGTCACGCTTTCTATTTAAAACATCTGAACCCCCGAGATCAATATTAAATGTCTGCTGCATCTTCGTAATTCTAGCTTATCCCTTATTGCCTTATTATGTTTTGGCAGGGCTTGAAACACTTTAAACTATTTCTCTATCCTTTTACTTCATTTCACTCCTGCTCCACCCTTGTTTGCCATCCTTGACTCGAGCTGCATGCATACCAATACGATGAATTCGTTGCTTTTCCACCCTTATTGCGATTAAATAAATGCGCTAATACACTAAATCTTTATCTCACACCATAAGCAACCCAAACCCAATAAATATTATACGGCGTAATTGTTATTAATAAAAAAAAATCTAATAAAAACTGCACCTTTATGATTCATATACCCGAGGAACCTTGAGACATATATACACATTAACACCTCGTGTTTTTTATAGATCATAAAGTCAAGGCATTGTTTTCGTTTTTATTTAAATATCGTGGAAGAAAATAAAGGCTTTAACAATTAATATATAGACAGTGTGTCTCTAAAAAACGATAGCACAATTCCCGAGGCTAAAAATATGAAAATCAGGGTGTCAAGTCAATTATTACAAGTATTAAGTCACAGAATCATCAACATGCATGTGATGAATAGAGGGAAGTTTCAGCAAATTTAGTTATTAGTTTCACACAAAGTGTGATGGCCTTGGTAGTTTGTCAAGCACTTTTAAAGAAACCACCCCTGGAGCCTCCTGAATTGGGGAAGTCATTCTTGCATTAGGAATGTACATATTTTCAGAGCTACAAGTGTTGTAGAAGTTGACATTGCCACAACTAATGTATTTGTATTTGTTCTTAGGCTGTTCAAATATAGACCCTTTCTTTCTTGTCAATTCGCAATATCAAGTACACATCTACTTGCCTAACTTGGTTGTTATTCAGACCACTATGAACAAACATGATTATAACATTTTCAGCCTAATTATTGGCATTCAACAAAAACCATCTTCAGGTGCTTTATTAGCTGAACAGCTTAATATTCTTCAGATTTCCATGGTCAAATTTTCTAGAGTTTAGTTGCCGTCAAAGGTTCGAAAACAGTAACGTAACTATAAAATCCGTAACTGGCAGACTGGCGGTACTGATGACACTCCCTTATAGGAATGTCAATAAACAACAAGCGTCTAGGGCTCCTACTAAATTTCTGATGCGAAACCGTGCATGCGTAATATGGCCGAATGTTACGTTCCAGCGAAGTTCCTTTAGGTGGTGGTGTAGTAGGTAGAGGTTCTGCTTGTTATTTCTGTGCTGCGGGTTCGATTTCGGTTGTTCGTGACAGATGTATTGTTTACCTTTTTTTAAGGTTATGTGCATCGAGAATTTAGTCGGACCCCTAGACTCTTGTTGTCAATAATAATAATAGGCTTGTTCTAGCAGCGATTTCAAACGGTTCCAAACCGTCCGGAGTTTGCGCATAGCGATATAAGCGACGCTTATATCGTTATGGGCAAACTCCGGATGGTTTGAAACCGTTTGAAATCGCTGCTAGAACAAACCTAATAAGACTTTCTAACCTCACTATTTGATTTGACCGGATTTACCGGCGGTTAAAGTTTAAAATTTGATTTTTGCCTTAAGACTCAGATATTATCCTGAAGATTTGAGACATATTGGCTTTATCGTTCGAACACTATTCTCCATGACATTGAAACCTCGAAAGCATTGATGCACTGAAGAGGAGATTTCCAGGTTATCCAGCCCTAACATATCTCTGGTCTTTTACACATAATGTTATCCAGACGATTCATTGAGATGGCTTCAATTGGCATTGTCGTTCAGAACACTCTTCCCACTGTCTTTTTATTTGGATAGGATAGGCCATCGAAAGGATTGAGGCATTGATTGATAGCTTCGTAGGTATGGCATGTTCATGGATCACCCATAAACTTACGGAGACAGCACGAATTGGACGGAATTTAGTACTTAAGGGCCTTTTAAAATAAGAAGATCTGACCGCAGTTTCGATATAGGTTGCAGAGGTCGCCTGATGTAAAGCTACGTAACTTTTTGTGTCAACGGAGAAAGTTCAGCTGCACCCTTCCATTCATCTTTACATTCAACGATAAAATTGTTACTGAATTCAGGACCCGTCTGGTTCCAATATTACAACGAAAACAATCCACATATGGCTCGAGAGAGGGAAGTGGATGTCTCCTTACAGGGGAAAAAATCTTCTCGAGAGAGCTCGTAGGTCAGCCTACGGCATCAATCAGCGGACGAATGGATTGTCAGGTTCGAGAAACCCAAATGAACACTTTAACACTGTCTATATTCAAGCAGTTCTCAATAGGTCGCTTTCTCATGCGATATTCCTTTTAATAATGTATCTTTCTTCTTAACACCAGTCACAGTTGAGGAAATTTTGGATATTTCATTCTTGAGATCTCAACAAAAACCATTAAAGATGGTGCAGATGCGGTTGCGCTTCCATTGTGCCACATTGTCAGTTACTCTTTTAAATTATTTGGTATTTTCCCAGAAGCCTTAAGTTGACCCTCGACAAACCTCACACATAAAAATGGATTAATTTCTAGCCTATTTCAAAACTGCAGCCTTAAGATGGCCTTTCGAGTTTCTTCATTCTTAGAATCCATTTAACACTTTAGAACATGCTAGGGAAGATCACTCGACACAGCTGTTTATTATTTTGTGAACAAAGGTTTCTGAGGTAACACGTAGGGAAAAATTCCTTATCATCTTCATATGGGGATAGCACCACAGGGAAGTGTCATTGGACCTGTTGTACTCATATTTAATGTAAAATATCTAGCCTCTGAAATAATATGACACAACATTCTCTCCCCAATCAGCGCCTGCGGGCTGCTGAGGGTTGTTTTGTGACAAACAGGTCGGTTCTCAAAACTTCTTGTGCTTCAGAGCGGATAGGGATGATATTTCTCCTCCTAGAAGAGCTGAAGCGTTGGGAGAAAAATATATCGAGTGTTTACCATCAGCTTAGGGTTTTGGTAAGATATCTGGCTCTTGGTAGTCTTCGATCCGTGTATTTTATAAACGTCCATTCTTTGCCTAGGTTTGCTGTCATTTTCTGGGGAGAGCATGGGCGCCCAACAGGTATTTTTAATCAAAAGAGAGCCATTCGTATTGTCTTAATATAGAGGCAGAGGGAGTCACGCAGGAGTCATCATAAACAGCTCAATATTTTGACTCTTCCAACACTGTACATATATATTTTTCAAAAAGTTCTAATAAATCCCATATTAGCAAATTGCCCGACCATTTTAGAAACTATCAATTTTTCGATTAGAATCTCATATTTTAGCCTTTGGAATGTGTGCTAGCGCTTTGTAGACCTTTTCGAGAACCCCATATAAAAAAGTGGCACTTACCTGATATTGAGATCATGGCGAAGAACCAAAAAGTGTTGATACTCATCAATGGAATTGGCAGGCAAGTGAAGAATACTGTCACTAGGAGGAATAATTTTCTGGAACAAAGGCTCTAATTAGCATTTTCTTCTCTCAATAGATGCGGACACGAAGCTTACCTTCCGCATACGTCGCTCAACGCGCCGATCAGGGGGGCGCTCAGAAAGCTGAGTATGCCCTTGATGCCCATGATCAGGCCGTTCATAAGGAACGTGTGATCAGGGAACGTGGAATTCAGCACGGAGATGACGGGCATCGTGAGCAGACCCCACGCGAAAAACTCGAGGAATATCACCACCAGGGCGTGGTACAACGAGGGTCTTCCGATGCCGGAAGTCTGGCAAAACGAGAAAAAAATTAATAAATACATAAATTAATTAATTAAAAAAAAACATTGCCAAACACTCACAATTCTATCTCTAATAAATCTCAGGGAAACA
>JAEQML010081107.1:0-11341 GCA_016904865.1 Pissodes strobi | reverse complement strand
TTGAAATCAACATTTGGGGAAAACAACTGACAAGGCAAGATTGCGCCATGAAAAACGGGTGGATTTTTCAAATAATAAATCTTCAATCCGTCCCTGTTCTTTAGCGGCTAGTGTGATAGCATCATAACAGGGAACTAGTTTCGACATTGGAGAGTTACGCGCGCATTTTCAGGCGTCATATTCGTAAATCGATTCACTAGTAAAGCAGGCCAACAGATCTGGTTGTGTGTTTTACGTACCCATCCGGTGTTGTAATTTGAAAACAAACAAGTGTTTTATTTATAATTATAAAAATGGCGATTAGTCGACTGTCCATAATTAAATTTCTGGAATTGGTATGTATATTATTGTAGAGATTTTTCAATTTTCATTTTTATTCTTATTTAGAGACTATTAGGAAAGGATATTACGCGAATATCGCAAATTAAGTTATTTTGTTGATGATGTTTTTCCCTCTATCGTAAAATAGAAATAAACAATATTCTAATGGATTTTGTATCTAATAATAAAACTCTTTTCAATTTCTTTCAACATTATTCAAAGTATACAAATGTATGTAAGTATCTAAAAATAAATATGATTCACGCGTTTATTTAATTCATCGTAATTTCCTTTTTAGTCAAAGCGGAGTATAGGTATAGATTATGTTTAGATATTGTAGTTTACCTTGTGTTACCGCGAATCTAACAAGTTTAGGGCCACTACTTCGAACTCTGATTAGTCATTGCTAAATCCATCAGTGTTTTGAATATCATTCATCCACTGATTAATTTAACGAGCCATTAAAGTTAATATATTTAATTTCGAACACGTTTTTCACAAAGAAGAAGAATCATGTTGCATGCTGACTTTCAATGGTCTTCAACACTCTTTTTCCATTTACCTCCTAATGTACTCGGCTTCTTTATTTTTAAGCTTTGATTTTTTCCGGTAGTGCTTAAGGATATTACAGCGTTAATTTATATAGTGCCATTTTGCCACCTCTTTAAATCTTAACCCATAAATATATCTGGTTCTTACAGATTGACCTTCAAAAAATCTCAATTTTTGACCTGAAGAATTATTAGGACTATTTCTGTTTGTTATTTCTATTAAATTTTATATTTCTAATTAGCCAATTATATTTGAAGTGATAAAATATACCTACATGATTAGAGTTATCCTGTTTCTTTTAAGTAGAAACCAGACTAAACAAAAATCCAAACTTTATTTGTGAATATTGCAAATGGTAGCTAGATGCATTTTCAATCTTGAAAACAATCTTTTAAACGATTCTGGTATTTTCTATACGTACATATAGCACACCAAAACCCAAAGTACGCATTATTTTATTAAAGATATACTTATACCTATTTTGAGAAACTTAAAATCAACAGCAATAAGTTGCGACCGATACTGAATGCAGTCATTTCTATTTTTACTCTTTACAGTCAGAAGTCATTTTTAAAGATTAGTTAATTGAAAGATTACTGATTTTACAAGTAGGCAGATCATTTGTTTACATACAACACATCACTTTTATTCCCGTGAGTTACAGAACTAGACACGTTTTTAAAATACATTGATATGTTTAGGGAAAGAGGACAGGGACAATATATTTATTTAACTATAGCTAATAGCAACTGGTTGTAGATAATATACAGTGTGTTCACCCACGGATTGTATTTTAAAGAGGATAAATGTACCCAATTTTCAAAGACATAAAAAAGTAATTCTTCATTAGTTCATCATTTTCCTTTCAAATGATTATAAATTATAGCATTTTTCAGTTTTCATATACGTCTAGAGTTTATCCAGGGGTTAACCACTTTATAATAATTATTGTGTACAAACCCATGTAATTCTGTGGAATTCCGTGAAATTTTATGGGGTTTCGTGGGATTCGATGTAGATTTTTGCAATTTTTTTTATTTAGTAACAAAATAGAATATCGGATTTTTGCTTGCTTTGAACTTTTTAAAAACGTCTCGCCCATCTGACAGACGATTTCAGTTACCTCGCATGTTGCTTATATCTTAAAAAAAAGATTAGTCTTTTTAATATAATAATTGAACGACTTATTTTGTGAATATAAACCTAACTTCATAACAAGTATTTTACTCGGTATTTTATTATAAAGGTACGATGCTTGAAACGTTCTCACAGTAACCTTCAACCTTCAACCCATTATTACACGTATTATACATTTTCGTCTAAAACTCGCAATTTACGGAATATTCGCCCAAAACTCAACCCGCAGGGGTCCATATCAAAAAGTATGACTCGTACTATCTTTTCGATATAAAAATTGAATTCAGTGCACCACCACCTTTCCCTTTCATATTACATTCGTCCAGTAGCGGCTCGTTGGGAAATAAAACGAGGAAGTCGGGAGCAAGCGGCACAGACAGGCAAGCAAAACGTTCTCAAATTTTGTTGACAATTACTACCGTCATTTCTAATGTAAATTATCAGAAAATAAGAGATATCCTCGTGGACATTTTGGATAACAAAAAATTTTATCAAGTTTGACGTTTGATAACTTGAAGATCTATTGAAGGTCGCCCGATCTTTCGCCTTTGGATTACTTCCTCTGGGGCCACATTAAAAATGTAATTTATAAAACTAAATCTGAAAATCTTGTAGACTTAGGAAATCGGATTCTCCACGAGGTATCAGAAATGTCTACAGAGATAAACCAAAATTCCGTAGAAAAAAATGTATTTTTAACTTTCCCACTACCAAGCAGCACAAGGAAAACATTTTGAACATTTAATTAGATGGTAGGCAAGAAGGTCAAACTGGTGAGAGCAATTTGATTACAATGAGTGACGCCCCCACCAATCCGAGTTGCCATGGTATATGGTCCGTCAAATCTCATCATCCACCCCCAGGCTGGAGAACACCGAAGTACAAAGCCTGGAGCCGATCAATGACAGTTTGTGACAAGAGGGGTTGCAGTGTATTAGCAGGCAGGAACGTCAAACTAGTGAGAGTAGTTTGATTACGGAGAGTGACGCCCCCGCCATTACGAGTTGCCACAAGCAAATAGACCACACATATTAGCCCTTACAGAAACACAAGTATGTTCTACAACAACGATAGTAAACTACTTTTATCTTGGATATGACTTACATACCCGATTTAGATATAAGTTCAGAATATGCCCTTTTGTACGAAGCGACCTTTCATGTCACCGCGAGAAAACACTCGAACCGAACAACCTTGACGTCATGTGGCTCAAGTTCACCGCCAAGGAATTAACCAAGTTTATATGTTGTCTCTATCACCCTCCGAGCGATAGAGCCTACCAAAGCTTTTTCTCAACACTAGCTACCACTTTTGACTCAATACAGGTCGATCACCCCAGTTCAGAGATAATCGGTCTGGGCGACTTCAATGCCTACAACACCAACTGGCTCAAACATCACAACAAGCAACAAGACCGACAACGAAGGTAGAGAGGCTGAAGCTTTTGCCATCAGCTGCGGGCTTACTCAACTTGTAGACGAACCAACTCGAATCTCAGAGAGGGGCGAATTCGCCGCCCTCCTGGATCTTTTTCTGACCACCAATCCTGACCAGTACAAGGTTACAGTTGGTCCGCCATTAGGTACCTCCGACCACAAACTTATTATAACGGTTTGTGAATTGCCACTCATACAGAAGGATCCACCATTGCCTCGCAAAATCTGGCATTACAATTCTGCAAACTGGGACGATTTGAGGCAGTTTTACCTAGATTTTCCTTGGCTCGACGTCTGCTTTGCCACTGACGACCCGTCAGACTGCTGCGAAGAGATCATGCAAGTAATCTCCTCAGGAATGGAAGCATACATCCCAAATTCCATCAAGTTACCATCAAAAGGAAAGCCCTGGTTCGACAAAAGATGCGAAAGAGCTGTAGGAAGGAAACAGCAAGCCTAGCAAAATCAGACCGCTGAAAATCGCAATTATTTTATCGAAGCGAGAAACGAGTGCAAGCGTGTGATCGACGAAACTAAGGACAAACACAATCAAAGGATCAGCAATAAACTTTTGCAGTGCCCCAGTGGCTCCAGGAATTTCTGGTCGGTAGCAAAGGCAGTAAGTAACAACTTTACAAAAACGTCTCTCCCACCTTTGACGGACGAACGTGGCATCACGGCGACTACAGCCAAGGAAAAAGCAAACATGCTCGCCAAAATGTTTTCATCGCACTCTACCTTAGACGTGCCCCAAAGCAAGACTCTCCCCACTATACCGAACATCAACACCACCATGGCAGAAGTCAAGTTTTCTCATCGTGATATTCGCAAAATCCTTAAAGAACTAGATACGCAAAAGGCATCAGGACCGGACGGAATACCTGCCATCGTGCTAAAGAACTGCGCCAACGAACTAACACCTGTTTTTTCCAGGCTTTTTTCTCTTTCTTACAGAAAAGGGATTTACCCATCCTCTTGGAAAGTCGCTCGAGTGCAACCTGTTCCAAAAAAAGGCAAGAAAACCACGCCCTCAAACTATCGCCCGATTGCCTTGCTTCCAATAATCTCCAAAGTCATGGAACGTGTAGTCAACCAGCAACTACTAAAGTACCTCGAGAGCAACAGAATAATCAGCGATAATCAATACGGCTTTCGCAAAGAGAGATCGACAGGAGATATATTGGCCTATGTCACTCATATATGGAGTAGGGCAATTGAAAACTACGGAGTGTCTCGAGCGATTGCGTTGGATATTTCAAAGGCATTCGACAGAGTTTGGCATGACGGACTGCTCAACAAACTGCCGTCCTTGGGACTGCCCGCCTCTCTCTGCAGCTGGCTGGCCAGTTTCCTTAAGAACCGATCCCTACATGTTGCAGTCGATGGACACATCTCGGACACATTCACCATCAACGCGGGCGTGCCTCAGGGCCCAATACTTTCACCAACTCTGTTCCTTATCTATATTAATGACCTGCTGATTGAAACGAATAATCCTGTTTACAGTTTTGCAGATGACAGTATCCTTGTCTCTCACTTTAGATCAGAAAAACCCTTACCAGCGACTGAGACTCATCACTACAGACAGGAGCAAATTACAGCAATTAATCTAGACCTGGAGAAAGTTCAAATTTGTGGCGACCGAAATTTGGTCCAGTTCAATGCATCAAAGACCCAAGCAGCCACGTTTACCAAGAGGGCCAATACAGCGGGCCCTGACATCATTATGGCAGGATCGACAATTCCTTCATCCTCGTCAATCGCACTGCTGGGTGTCTCGGTTAACAGCAATATGTCATGGCATGACCATGTTGTTAACATTGCAAAGTCAGCCTCCTAGAAGCTTGATGCGCTATTTCGCAACAAAAAACCCTATACACCGCAGCAGTTGCTCTTGCTCTACAAAGCGCAAATAAGACCGTACTTAGAATATTACTCACATATGTGGGGTGCCGCACCAAAGCACACCCTAAAGCTGCTGGATTCCATTCAGAAGAGAGCTGTGCGTCTCGTCGGCGACCCGGAGTTGACCCGGAATCTAGATAGTCTGGAACACCGCGGACATGTAGCCGAGATATATCTGTTTTACAGATACTTTCACGACAGATGTTCCCAGGATTTGGTCTGCCTCATCCCGCTCCTGGTAGCTAGCTCCTGTCAGACAGTCACGACATTCGACAAGAGCGCACTAGTTCGTCGTACAACTGGAAACACCTAGAACATCGCTTTACCAGAACTCCTTTGTCTGGCGCACTGCATCACTGTGGAACTCACTTCCAGGACATCTGTTTCCCACTACTTACAACTTACAAATATTCAAGAGCCGGTGTCAATCAACATCTTCGCACACGCACCGCTCGTCGAGCGTCATAGGATCTCCCTTTAGAGTGTGTGCCACTGCCATAAAAAAAGATAAAAACTACGTTATTAAGAGAGATTTTAAGTATTTTATTATTTCTTCCTACTATAGTAGTTAAGCTTTTATTATTTTTCACTAAAATTTTTTCAATCGACAGATGACTAACATCTATTGCGTTTTCAACATTTCTTTTTTCTGTAGCGTATGAGCATTAGATGAACATTTGTAATGAGTCTGAAATTTTTGCACCATTTGTTGCACTTTTTAGTCGACCAGTTCTTACTTTGTCCTCATGAACAGTACATGAAATATTCATGGAATTTCTTAACTGATTTTAGACTTTTTGTATTATTTGTTGCCTTTTTGTGTGTTCAACGAGTTATCTGAACAAAAATTCGTGTACATTTTTCTTTTGTTTTCTCAAAAAATGGTTTTTCCAGACAATAAAATTATTGTGGCAATAGGACAGTACGAGAAAACACGACACTGACATTATGACATTTTTTATTTAACATTTCCTGGTGACTTTTAGTAAGGAATACCTATATACGCATTTAAAGATGCTTTACACAAATAGTGCACTATGTAAAAATCGACCTCTCCTATTGGTCGATCCATTTCGTATTACGATATGTCTGCGTGATGCAATCGATTTCTGTCAAAAGTTCTTGTGGTGTAGAGGTTTATACACCTGGGTCTCACCTAGACGGCCTAGGTTTGAACCCCGTTGCTATTTTCTATATTTTTTTAAAGATTATGTTTCTAAACAGTTTTTTTCTTGATTTTGGGTATGTCTTGGGTTAGTTTGGGTTAGCACCTGGTTAGTTTCCTCTTCTTGAGCCCCCGTAGCGAGCGAAGCAAGCGGAGGGCCATGCGGTGCGACCAATAGGAAAGGCCGATTTTTATGTAAATGATCTTATAATGCCCTATATACAAAGGTAGCCACGACCTTTACAAAAATTAATTTTTTTCCTGGAACGTAGATGAGTTCAAAGCATTATTTTTTTTTTATTAATACACACTTTAAATTAATCGAGGAATCCGAAAAAAATATAAAATACATGGTGTATATATATAGGGTGTCTCACGGTGACCATCCATTAGAATATTTCGGAAAGTAAAGCCATTTGAATTCTGAAAATTAGTACCGTAAGGCAGGGGCGGCTTCTCAATAAGTGCACCCGTGCGCGGGCACTGCCTGCGAAAGTAAACGGAAAAATATAATCTTCCCTACATACAATTTAACATAAACTAACTATAATTTGCGAATTTACATATTTTTGAATCTCCACTGGCCGCAGAATACATTATTTATAAGAGCGAAATCGAGGCACGACGGCGACGATCAAAACGCAGAGCCTCCAACGGCGGCCTCCGTCCGTAACCACAACTAGTCTAAATCTGCCGTGCGCTAGTGTTCGGCGCTCTTGTTAAATGCGTTTTCGTCATGCAAAACGGTCGGGAATGTTCGTAAAATCACGAGAAGTCAAGGCTCATCCGTGCGCTATTTAGATCCGCACTTTGTAGCTTAATTTAGTGATAATTTGCAATTTTCTTGCGTATATAGTATGCAAATTGCGTATATAGTCAGCTTGTGACACAAGCTGATTTTTTCAGGGATGAAAGTACATGATAAGATAACCCTTATTCCGGAGGTAATACAAAATTAGACTCCACAAAAGGACACTATCATCAAAAATCGACATATTGGTACCATCGTATAGAGGAAAAAATACTTATTTTTTGGTCCAATGCACAATAAGGTCTTTGTAGGAAGTATTTTTTGATAATTATTCAAAAAAAATCATTTGCATTAGCCCATATGGCCGAAAAAAAATTTAAATGTAAATATCTCGGTTTCAACCGTGCAAAAATTTAATTAAAAAATAGTTATTTTTAAATATAACACTCAATTAACAAAAAGGGAAGGCCTAAATGAAAAAAAAAATATTCTTTATAAAAGTTTCGCTTATGTTTTGACAAGGTAATAGAGTGAATCCCATATTTTTTGCTTATAAACTAACAAAGGTATCACAATAAACAATGAGAGACGTCATGGGTTTACGCCCTAATTAAATATGTCCAGCCTCTTCGCCTTCAAGTTACGGTTGATGCAACAGGTCCTGAAAAATTCAGCTTGTGTGGAAAAAGTGGGAGGTAAATCGTTTTTTAGAGCGAATATTACATACTACGATTATAAGTATTATTCTGTATTATACTCCAGACGAGCCGTGAATTTATTTTTGTTTTATTCGGTTCGTTGACGCTTGTTAATTAGCTGCATATAAACTCGTGAGTTTAGTGTACGTAATATTGTTTAGTGTTTTATATTTTTATTTATATACTATTATTCTACTGTCATGGCTAGTAGTTCGGGTTCTGACAATTGCTGTGAGGGCATAAATTCAGTTGACAATATTATTAAAAATAACTTTTCTTTGTTGGATCTGAATAAAAAGATTGAAATAAAGAGGTTAGGGCGACCGATGCCGGTTTTAAAATTAGACCAAACATGTGCCAAGAAAAAGGATGGTCGGTCTTTCACCAGACATTTTAACCCCCGAAATCTTGTGGCGAATGGAATTTCACTTTAAAGCTAGGAAACGGAAAAGTCGAAGGGCTAACCATCGACAAAAAGATGTACAACAACACTTTTTTTGCCATCAAACCGATATATTTTTTAACGTGTTCGAACTGATTTTTTTTTAACTTTATTGATTTGTAGTTACAATAAACTATTTTAATGGTTTACTCTTCTGGAATCGATAAGTACCTACTTATTAATTTCTTTTAGTGCGCAGCAATTACCATTCAAGATTGCGCCGAATTCATGTTTTTTAAACGATTTTAACGAGTTTTGGGTAAAAAATGGGCGTGGCACCCCCCCAACCAAAAGCGGGTAAGCCTCCGGCGGCGCCTGCAGCGGGCATCCCCCCAATCCGTGTGACAAAAACCTACATAAATTGCGCACTACCTATTTAAAACCTCACGAGCCGCCACTGCCGTAAGGTTTTCAAAGACGCTCTATGCGAATATAATAACAGCAACGTTGTGCAACTTTCGGTTCTACCGGAAGTAGATGTCAACTTTGTTATTTTAAACAGAACACCTTGTATATTATTGCATATTTGGATTTTGCGGAGAATTCTATACCTACATATTTCGTGAATAATGTCCTAAACCTATATCTTTAACTGTTTTTGTAATATTGACAGTTTAAAATCGCCCATTTACCAAGTTTGATAGCCCGTAAAACCTAAAGGGCTAAAGATAGAGCAAAACGGTTTGCAATTTCATATCTTGGTTTATCATAAACTATCGTTTGACACAAAATTTTTATTTAACCCGAGATTTAAAAAAAATCCGGTAAAATTTAACATCTGGTTAAATCTAACGTTAGCGTCAAATGATAGCTTATGAAAAACCAAGATATGAAATTGCAAACCATTTTGCTCTATCTTTAGCCATTTAAATATGGCTGTCAAATTTGGTAAATGGTCGATTTTCAACTATCAATATTTCAAAAACAGTTGGAGATAGGTATAGGATAATATTCATGAAATTGTCTAGAATTCTCCGCGAAATCCAGATATGCAATAATATACAGGGTGTTCTGTTTAAAATAACCAACTTGACATCTACTTCCGGTAAAACCGGAAGCCGCACAACGTTTCTGTTATTTTATTCGAATAGAGCGTCTTTGAAAACCTTACGGTACCAATATTTAGAATTCAAATGGCTTTACTTTCTGAAATATTCTAATAGACGGTCACCGTGAGTTACCATGTATAAAATATCATTTTATTTTCGGAAATACAAATACTGTAATAACTCACGCGCACACCGCTGGTTTTTGCAAGTTTACGAGAAGTAAAACATATGAAATAAGTCGATTTCTTTGCAAGAAACTCTACTGAGATAAATAGTGTTAACGACCGTCCCAGACGAACCCCAAAAATCAACTTAAAACTACACTACACCTGATGAACCCATATTTTTAAGGTCATTACCCTAGGTTTTAGGTTGGCTTTCTGTGGCCCAACAGTGAAATGGTGAAATAATAAAAAGTATAACCTTACTTAAAGGAAGTGAACTAGACTCTGAAATAATTGCTATAAAGCTTACAATAATCGAAATAATGCTTTGATGTACAGTGTGACTGGAATTCGTGTCTATGAATACGGAACTCGAAAACCGTAAGAGATACAGTGTCGGTCAAATTAAGGCAAAATTGCGCATTTAGGTGCTGTAACAATTTAAGTTCCTGATGTTGTTTTGGAAATATTCTAAGTTGCCGGATAGGTCGCGAGTTTATCTTATTGGTAAGTAAGGATTTTTCTTGGGCGCCAGAAATTCCTCAATTTTCAAAGAACAAAGAACTGTCAGTATCACCAATAAAAGCTTAAATGCTAACAAAAATCACTTGACAGACGTTGAGAACTGTAGAATCTCGTTCTTGCCGGAAATAAAAAACGTTCTTAAAAACAAATTTACAATAATTTTATTTCAATAAATACTATTAAAATGAACAGTCCAAATTACAACTTTGTTGAACCGAGTTCCTCTAGAGTTGAAGAACTAAATTGATGTTAGATAAAAAAAAAACAATTAAAATATTAATCTTTGAAATTAGTCAAAACAAAAAAAATTCTGATCCAGCAGTGATTTTTACGTTTGCAAATAAAATACTTAGCTAGATTAGACGCTCAACCCTGGTTGGACACACTTCTCTTCACCTCGTTCCCTTTTTCTCCAATTGCCTGTTATTTGTTAGGTCTTTATGGGTAAGGATAACACCAGAGGGCAAAAAAAAACGTCTTATAGAGCTGATACGTCTAATGCTGCAATGGTACACTCGGTTGATGCTTGATTATCAATCCAAGCTCTTTGGCCAATTTCCGTGAAAATATACAAACAGAAAAACTTGTTTTAGACCAGAATGTTGGTTGATATTAAACAAAAAAATATGAACAATAATGAACAATAATTGAAACAATCTCATCAAAATATTTCAAACTCTTTTGCTTAAAAATTAAATCTACGATCAAAAATTACAAGATTTGTAAATGAAGGATTAACTATGATTAAAAGAAAAAAAACAAGATTCGTCAATGAATCTGATAAAAATATGTTCCAAAATACAAGATCGTTAATGAATGATTAAACTATGTTTAAAAATACAAGATTCGTCAATGAATCTGATACTCAAGTCTACTTCAAAGAAGATAATGATTAAATTTAATTTAAGCACACTTTTAAATAAGTGCCAAATAAATGAAAAGTCCCCAAAAAAAGTTTATTTAAAAGAAAGGTTCTAAAAAATAAGCTAAATACTAGTCAAAAATTGATAAAAATATGATTACTTCAAAATTACAAATTAATAAATATGCAAATTCTTCCTAAGTCAAATTTATGCGATGAGAAAACTGTATGTGCTAAGATCACAATACAAACCTGATCGACATTTTACATTATCTCACTGTTCTCCCATTACATTCGTCAAGGTGAGCATTACGAGCCACAAGCAAAAATAAAC
>MU197086.1:906-11342 GCA_016904865.1 Pissodes strobi | reverse complement strand
GAGACTAGTATGGACATCCACTGGTGCTTGGTACATAAAATAAAAAAGAAAAATATTTTTATAAATTGTCTTTGAAATTTTATACTTAACTCTAATTCTAGATTAACAGAGAACAAGTAGAGTGTATAATTCCCCACTTAGTATTTTGCATATTTGAAATATCTATACTTTACCGTTGACTGTCAAATAGGCGCCTATTCGACAATCAACGCTTGTTTGCATAATTGCTATAGTTACAGCTAACAGGGAATGCGTCCATCCCCCGCTAGTTGAACTTTTTACAACAACAATTTTAATTCTAGAGTTACTAGTGAGATAGTTTATAGCACTTATTTCTATAATTATTTACATTACTTAATTCAAATAAATCGATCCTGTTTTTAATATTACCCGACTATATTTACATGGAACTTATTTATGCTTGTTTTCCCATATTAAATTTAACTATATTACCCATGTTGCAAAAAAAGATTAATTATATCTTATTTAATTATTTTGTACATCTAACATTATATTATTTAAATGCGGTCCTGTGTACGAGACTAATATTTACTCCCTGCATTTTATGTCTTTAATTATAGCAGTTTATTAGACTCAGAAATACTTGTTGACTTATACAAAAATCGGCTGACTTTTTCTAGTCTCTTAATCATCGACGTATTTATGCTTGCTGACCATGTTTATATTTAAAATTGTTTATCTGTACACAATTTACCGATGTTAGTTCCATGAAATATCGTACTGTCAATTATTCTAATATGTAACATTAATAAACAAAAGGTATCTTATACTTTACGCTACAATATTTTCTGTCTTCTGGCTAGTCCCTCACTTCTTGGTGGCTAGATGGCGCCCTTTGAAAACTGCAGAGAAAGTATCCATCTTTGCTTCGTGTCCCTTGTTGAGTATCGATATGTCTGCCCCATCTCTACTTGAGCGAGTATTCGCCGAGTAGTTCTGGTGCTTTCTTCGTTTTTATTTCCTTTGACTGGTACCCCTGTCAAGTCGTCGTCGCCGTGACCTCTGATAAAAATTGCTGTGACTGCTGTTTCTTTCTTCGATGACAGTGGAGTTTGTTGCGTGGTGGATCGCCTAGATCAAATAAATTATATTAAAATTTGTTAAATTGATGCAATGGCGATGAGTTGTGTTCGATTTTTGCACCTTATGGTCGGTTTTATGCTTCTGAAATGCAGTTTTTTCAATGTGACCAGGAAGTTGCCTGATATAAGAATATTGGCAGATACGTCGAAACGAGAGGTAAGCGTTTTATTTCTTATAATCATTATCTTTGTCCTGTTTGAAAATGAGAATAAATGCAAGAGCATATAAAAACTCTAATCCAAGGGTGTTGGATGCATGAGCATGAGTTTGAATTTCTTGGAAACATTTCGCGTGACTGGGTTTGAGGTTAGAAAGGTGTGGTCAGGGTAAATGACCTTTTTGGCCATGTATTCCATGTGGGGCTTGAATATTGACAAGAAAAATTTATCAATGTTACATATTCCAGCTGTTTATTAGATATCTACTTCGGTATCTACTGCTACTGATTTTTCTTTCATATACTTCAGTCTTTTATTATTATCTCCATCTTCTAGGCATTTGACTTTGAAGGACGTGGAAGCATCTGCGTTGTCTTGCTCTGGGAAGTTGTACGTGGATGGTATGGATCCCTCGGACGCTATCGTGTGGTGATATTTCTACCTCTGGATTTACACTAGTTTGTAGCTAATGTAACATAATCTTATGGATCCGTTTGGTAAGTTTTACTTTTATACTATCTTATACATTAGTTTAGGTTACATAGGTTTACTATCTTATACATTAGTTTTGCCTTTTTATCTATCCCTTCTTTCTATAACTATATACATATTTACTGTGGATTGTTATCTAATGCAAATGATTGGTAGAACATCGAGAGTTCCTTACTGAGTAAGAGTAGAGGGGTGAGGTTAGCGTTGCAGACCCATTTGGCATTGTACTACATTTTATGGAAGAAAGTTTTATAGAAATGTTATTTTATTCATTCCACTCTGTAGGTGACCTGTGTTACTGCAAATTTGATATGGAAAAGAATTGTGTGAAGCTTAATTATTATTGATCTTATTACTGTAATGTAATGTTTTTCAGAAGTATGGTATAAGGACACTATGAGTCCTTGCGACCTACTGGCTTCGATAAGTGTTGGTTAATTTCCATTGCTTAATATTAATTTTATTTTATTATTATTATTTTTTTTTGTCAGATATCAAGTGTCTCGCCGCTGCTGTTCAAATTACGTCCGACTATATATACCTTCCACTATTTAGATATTGTTTGCAATTGTATTGCCCTTTGCTCAGCCCCCTTTTTTTATTATTTTGCCTTAAGCATTTCTCTGTTTTTTAGGTCTGGTTTCTTGAAAAACTTGAATGCTTCGGGTGTATACCAGATAGCGATTCCACCATGCCTGTGCACATCTGCACCTTCTGAGATGATTGAGCCAAGCTCGCAAGGATCTGGTAATTTGGTAAATTGCTATGTTTCTTACAACTTATTATTTTATTATTTTTTCTGATATATTTATATTGTTTCTCTATACACCCATATATATATTTTTATTACTAATTTCTTTCTGTTACATTCCTCTATTTTAGGTTTCCTTATTATTTACTTAATCTGTAGGCACTCTATTCCCTATTTATAATTAGTCCATTAGTTTTTCTACTTTCCTATTCTTTACTTAAACTTTACTTTATTCTATCTATACTTAATTTATTAGCGTCACTACTTCCTTGTATATGTATGCTTTATTTTTAAACTCATATTATATATACATCTTTATATATTTCCTCACTTGTTTCAACTTCTTTATGCATCTCCATAAAATGTCCTTATTAATTCTCCAATTATTTCACCTTATTTATGATTTACATACACAACCTTTGCTTATGTATGCCTCTTATCTCATAAACATCTTCTCTATTTCTTCCACTTATGTATGCTTCTTCTATACTCTTTATAGACATTTCTTTCTTCTTCTTTATTCTTCTCGGTTTACATAAACATTTCTTTCTTTATGTAAACATTTCAAATGAGCTTCTGCGGTACCAAAAATGTGCTGAACTTCCTTATTGTTAGTCTAGCTATTTCAGTCTTTATGCTCAACTTTCCGCTGCCTAAAATATTTACTGTGACGTTCCTTCTTAGATAATTCGTCGTTGCAATTTCTTTTAGGCCGGAGAAGACTTTAGATCCATTTACTTGTGCTCTGCTATATATCTTCACATTTGTTTCTCTTATTTATTTTGCATACTAGTTTTCTCACATATAGTTTACATTTTAATACCACTTATTCTAGTTCTCCTATGTATTTATACTATGCCAATTCTTCTATGTGTATTGTCTATTTCTATATATCTATATACCTCCCTAACCTCCTAAGTGTCGTATATAAATAATTTCCTACGTGCTCTTGGACTTTATATTACAATTGAGGCCTATCTCCACCTATTAGAGCTAATACCCTTTTTTCGAAGTCGTTGGTTTCACTGTCTTCTTTCTGCATACATAATTGTGTAGACGTTAGGTTGTCCGTATCCTCTTCTTCACTGTTGCCTCCTTCCTCGACATCGTCGTTACAGATAGGAGCTGTCTCAGTCCATGGGTCATGATACGGCAACATTCTACTGACGTGAACAGTGTCTGTAACCTTTTTCCTTCCTCCAATTTTTTCTACTTCATAGTTTACTTCCCCCATTTTTCTCAATATTTTATATGGCCCAAACCACCTTAACAACAGTTTTTCGCTACGTCCCACTTTTCTTATAGGGATAAATATTTTTACTTTGTCTCCTACTTGGAACTGTAGATCTCTGTGTCTGTCGTCAAATCGTACTTTATTTTTTTCCTGACTCTTCTTTATATTTTCTGCTGCTATTGCCCTTATTGCTAGCGCCTTTTCCCTGATTTGTAAAGTGTCTGTTTCTGTCTCATTATTTGTTAAAACTGCCTCTACTGGAAGTGTAGGTTCCCTTGCAAAGGTTAGCATGAATGGACTAAATTTTGTTGTATCCTGTATAGCTGTATTATATGCAAATGTTATGAATGGGATATAACTACACCAATCTGTTTGCAGAGTATTGCAATATAAAGAAAGCATGTCTGCAATGGTTTTGTTTAGCCTTTCTGTTAGGCCATTGCAGCATGGGTGGTAAGCTGTGGTAAATTGACTTCTTACCCCCATTATTCGTCCTATTTCTCTTACTAGGTCCGACTGAAAAGTTTTACCCCTATCGCTTAATAATGTTCTTGGAATCCCATGCATTAGAAACACTTTTTCTAACAAAAACTTAGCTACTGGGCCGGCCTTTCCATTAGGCAGTGCGGCTGTGATGGCGTATCTTGAAGCATAATCCGTTGCTACGACTATCATAGTCTTTCCTTGGTTGCTTCTTCGAAATGGACCTAGCAGGTCGATTCCCAGTTTATCAAATATTAGGCCTACTTGAATTGGTTGTAATAAGCCTGGTGTTTTTCTATACTGCTGTCCTTTCCGGGCCTGGCAATCTGGACAACCTTTTATGTATTTCTCAATATCTTTAAGCATTCCTGTCCAGAAAAATCTGTTTTTTATTTTGTCCAGCGTTTTTGTAAGTCCTAAATGACCGCAGGTGGGTGATGCGTGCAACTCCCACATTATCTCTTCTCTCATACTTTTAGGTACTACCAGGAGGTTTTGCAGGCCTTTTGAGCTAGAGTTTACTTTGTATAGAGTGTTGTCTATTATTCTAAAGTTTTTTGATCTGCGTCGGGTTGCTATATTTATATTGCCATCATCTGGGCTTAGTATGGCTTGCTTGAGTTGCTTAATTTCTGGATCTTTTTCCTGTAACTCGTTTAACTCTTCCGTTTTAAGAGCGAATGTTGGTAGTTCATCCAGATCGTTTTCGTTTTGTTTCAGGTATGAACCTAGATCCCTAGATGGCGCCTCTGTCTTCCTCGACGTAGATGGCTTGAGTTCACCAGCTTGCTGCTTTGAACGACTGCTGCCAGAGGGCGATGTGTATACAGCAATGGACGTAGCTTGAACGCGCGTAATTTAAAAATTGCCTTATATTGTAAATAAAATTTTTTGAATTATGTTAGTTTTATTGACCAATAATAAGATTTAACCGCGCGAAATAATACTGGCGCGTGTTTTGAATTTTTTAATTATAATTTAATTGTTTTTTTTTCTCTCTAACAACGTGTCAGGGGTAGCTTCGGCGCCTCCACCACGTGTCACGAGTAATTTTAGGGGGTAGCTCGTTTATTTAAAGAATAACTTCTCAGAGAAGAGCCTCGTCGCGATTAGTACAATGACGGGGTCTCAATGCTTCCTTTAATCTACCACTGAATGTTCTACTCGTGAGGACACGCCTTGTTTAGCGTGCCGGGGGGTAACTGAGGTAGACCGGGATCGCGTCACGTGGGGTAAGAAGAGATGATAAAGTAAGCACGTTTAGTTTATAACAATAACAATGTATTAACGATAAAACTTTAACAACAATTATTGGTCAGAGAAAATGAGATTCTATTATACCCGATTACTACGGTGCGCATGTTTTCTCGATTTGAGGTACTGTTCATAGGTCATTGTTTACTGTCTTATAATTTATAGTTTTTCTTAAGAGCTGGGTTTTATTTAAGAGCACTAAGAGCTTTCACTAAACTTTTTAACTGACTATTTAGACACTTGTCTTTCTCAACACTCTGACAAACTTCTTGTCAAGACTTTACTATGGAGGTTGTGCAACCCCTGGCCCTAGCAGTCGTCAAGTAACTAACCGGTACCACGTTGGGTAGGAAAGGAATTGAACCTAAAGCAGTCGTATGACTAACTCTAGGAGCGGATAGAACCCAGAAGGCAGTCGTCAAATGACTAACCTTGGGAGCTGGAGGTGAGATCAATGTCTGCCGAACTGAGGATTCGGTAGCGTATTTATATAAAACAAAGTGATGATCATTGCATGCATAAGGTTCAAAGTCGCTCCCGTTGATTGCTCGCGTTGTTTATAGTTTGCCTTTAATGTTTATATAACAATCTTCAAGTTCAAGTTCAAACTTGCGACAGGGTGATATTTGTTTAGTAGCTTATGCATTTTAGTAGATTACAATATGATTGGGTACAACTAATAAGGAGTTGCAAGAGGACGAACCCTTTTATAGTGAAGGTAATGGAATCGGACAATTTTTTGAACTTTTCTGAATTATTAAAAAACTGTTTTGTTCAAAAAAAAATATCTGAGACTGGTGAAAAATTTCTGTGGAAAGATTTACAATGGGCTAGATACACTAGAGAAAACATAGGTATTTTATATTACAAATTGTCACTTAATTTCGATGAAAACTTCCTGTCAGTAAACTTTCGACGTAGGGGAAAACAAGCATCTACAATAAGACCAACAATACTTCATAACGAACCAGTTGCAATTAACAAGGAAAAGAAAAAAGATTTAATGGATCTGCTACCACTCATCGACAAAGAATTTCATGGTTTTTACAAAAACTTGTTAGTAGCGGGAGAAGTCCCAGGTGCGGATCCTGATTTATTTGAAGTTGATCCCGATGAGTAAACCGTATAATTTTTGTGTAACATTTGTATTTTTATATTCGATGTTGTTTCATGTTTCTAAGGGTTTTATCATTCACACTTTAATTTTTTTTAATACTTGAACCATTGTACCTAATTAAATAAGTATATGTCTAAATAAACAAAATAAAAAGTTAAATGAAGTAACTTCACTTATACCTTAATCAACTTAATATTCGGCGGTGAATATCCGCATAAGTCAATCAAAATACCAATTTCGAAAAGTGACATAAAAAAATCTACGTGAGATGGTCTGCGATATTATTCTAAATATATAAAATGAGTTAATCAAAACGAAAAATAATTACACGATTTAACATGACGTCATGAAGATTGTTTCGGTCCTGGTGTAAAATTTATTAAAGCTAACTTATCTGCTTATTCACTGGGACCAGAGATATATAATTCAAAGCGTAATACATAAACGATTTATTAAATAGTTCTTTTCTACAATCAACCCGTTAGTCTGATAAATATAATGAAAATGGAAAAAGTAATATGGAATATGTTGATTTCTCTAGCAGTAGTATTTTTGATACATCCTCCTATTCACTGCAAATATCGAGTCTTTAAAACGTTATATACAATTGCGATAGTGATTTTTACAAGTTTCACTATAAGTGCTATATATGTTCAAATAATTGACGAGAATTTAAGGAATCTTAATATAGTTGTAACATTTATAGATTTTTGTTATATTTGTTTGCCGTATACTATGAATGCGCTAATATCACTTAAGGTTTTAACTGCAGTACATAACAATAATATACTGGCAACGGCTTTAAAAATAACAAAGGTACACATTAGGGGAAATAAAGATCGTAGAAAAAGACACGCATTTCTTTTAGTTTGGATTTTCATGTTCTTAATAAAATGCTTTTTATCGTTTCTTTACGCACTTAAATTAAGATTTTTACCATTGTTAGTGATACCATTCAGCATTATCATGTGTAGAATAGAGTTGTTTTTATTTGTAACATATGTAACGATAAAGGAAATTATTTCACAGTTTATTGATGTTAATGAGAAATTGAAATCAGCCAGAAATATTTGGATTCTATCCAGGTTAAGATCTTTGCATAACGAATTATCCAATTTAATATTGGATATTAACCGTAAATTTGGAACTATTTTTGCAATTACGATCATTGAATGTATTGCAATATTCTTACACATTATTATTTCAGTGGAAATTGAAATTGACTTGACCAGTAATGTTCTTCTACTTTTGTGGCATACGGTAAGTAGAAAGAAGTAAACTAGAATAGAAATGATTGCATCTTTAGATAATGTAAAGGTCTGCTGACACAGACACATGTTTTTCTTAGAGAAGTAAAAATAGTAAACGAGCATATTCCTATACCCTGAACAGTTATGGCTGATCATTAGGCATAACTTTTTATATATATAGTTACATAACTTCTAAATTATTTATTTTTAGTTACAAAAGTCAATACATACTTAAATAAATATAGTTTAAAAAAACTAGAAAAACACGCTTTAATGATCAATCAAACTAAAAAACAAAAAATAAATATAGTTTAAAAGAACCAACTGTAACTATGATAAAAAAATATAATTTAAAAAAATCCTTCCATAGTACATCGAACTAAAAAGTGGTAAATAAATATAGTTTAAAAAAACTTAAAAAATACGCTTTAATGATCAATCAAACTAAAAAACAAAAAATAATTCTTAATACATGCAGAAAATAATAATGAACGAAAAATATTAGTATTATTGTGAAAAAAGCGTGGGGCGCTTTGTGCTATATTATATGTACATCGAGCACCCCACGCTTTTTTCACAATATTGCAAATATTTTTCGTTCATTATTATTTTCTGCATGTATTAAGAATTATTTTTTGTTTTTTAGTTTGATTGATCATTAAAGCGTATTTTTTTAGTTTTTTAAACTATATTTATTTTCCACTTTTTGGTTCGATGTACTATGTAAGCATTTTTTTAAACTATATTTTTTTTTGCCATACTTACAGTTTGTTTTTTTAAACTATATTTATTTTTTGTTTTTTAGTTTGATTGATAATTAAAGCGTGTTTTTTTAGTTTTTTTAAACTATATCTGTTTTTTGTTTTTTAGTTTGACTGATCATTAAAGCGTGTTTTTTTAGTTTTTTTAAACTATATTTATTTTCCACTTTTTAGTTCGATGTACTATGGAAGCATTTTTTTAAACTATATTTTTTATCATAGTTACAGTTTGTTTTTAATTTTAAACTATATTTATTTTTTGTTTTTTAGTTTGATTGATCATTAAAGCGTGTTTTTTTAGTTCGATGTACTATGGAAGCATTTTTTTAAACTATATTTTTATCATAGTTACAGTTTGTATTAACGTGCGCTTTACGATTACAACGAAGTTGCACTTTGATTTAGAAGACATTCAAAGGTTTCCATGTTGATAATGTTGATAATATAAACAGCGATACGTTGTGGTGTTATATTATTTGCGAACAGGTGATATCGATCAAGTTTTATGAATTATTATTGTTCACTGTTACATCGGGTTCTACCTGTTAACTTTGAGCAATCAAGTTCTTCAATTCGAATACCGTCCGAAGATTTTCAACGACTAACTGCTACATAAGCTTGTCCAGCAGCAAACAGTCGAGAGCCTAGATAAATGACTGCATGATCAACTGTACAACCTTGCATCTTGTGGACGGTCGATGCCCAACTCAGAATTAATGGCAACATTCGTCTCTCAGCAGTTCCATAGCTGTATTTTGCTGGGAACTGTATCGATATTAATCGATACGGACTGACGGGATGTCTTCCGCATATACTTGGCCCCTGCGAAAAATTTGGTCAGATAATTTCTGTAATAAAACCCATATTACCCTTCACTAAACCTTTTGACACGTCAATGTTCGACCTTAACATCACTTTAGCTTCTACGAATATTTTCAGTACTTTAGTAAGACCTCCTGTTTTATATATCATTATATCATTAGGTATCACAGAATCTAAGTTTTTATTACCTAAATTTCGTGTAGCATCAATGAGTTGGTCTTGTGCTTTAATTGTATAAATAACTGTACTCATTAGTCGTATCTGTTGACACTTTTCCAAGAAGAATTTCAAGATGCTTGGACGTCAATTCTCCAATTCTTAGGGCGTTAAGCACATCTATAAATGTCGTGTCTCCTTGTTGCCGCATGTTTTGTTAAAGTTCAACCAGGCAGAACTGCCGCCACAAATGTGTAGCGGGCTTCATGTATTCTGGGTCTTGAAAAACTTGATCTCCTCGGACAGGTGGTAACTGCAATTGAGTGAATTATAACATAAGCATCATAACATTCGTGCACATCTATGAACTAGCTGATTTTCCACTGATTTCCAAAACCATTGAGTATCCGCTAAGTGTACATGCATTCATAATACATTAAATAAAAAAATAATTAAAGTTGAACTTTTTGCGTTCAGCAAGGGAGTACGTAACAACAAATACGTTGCGGCCATTCCAGAGTTGTGTTGGTTTCCTCCAGTATGCAATGATCGTAAAACTGTACCGCCGTTGCCTAACCCTTGCCTAGAGCTGCGTCATGATGCCTTACCACATAGATACGGCCAACATTCACAATACATAATCTAACAGGGTCTAATAGCATTGGCATATGCGGCGGCGGATTTTTTAAATCCTGGCGATCCTCACCAGGATAATTAGAAAAACTTATAAAATTATTGTATTGTCGTCGGTCCTTGATAAGTCTACAAAGTTTGAATGAAATCTGACCGTTTAAAGTGGGCCAAAATCGGTAACTTGTCCTGTTTTCACACCCTGTATATTAACCGATCGTAAC
>JAEQML010081104.1:0-11344 GCA_016904865.1 Pissodes strobi | reverse complement strand
CCTCTGCCACTTCACTTGGTACAGCAGTATCTGAAATGTTTTCAATCCATTTAGAAGTGTCTATTGGAGCTTTATTTTGTGGTATGCTTTTATTGAGTAAATTATGCTTTTATACAGTAAATTATTTGAAGGAAGAGAGCGCAAATCCCAAAGCAGGTAAAATAAATCTGGAGCTGACAGAAGATGAAACAAATTCCATGCGAAGAATCATTCATAGGTTATTTATTGAAAAAAATATTAACTTTAGACCTAAATCTAGAGGTTGTTAAATTTGACCCACAAATACAAGCGATGGGCAGGATTAAATTGTGAGACGTTTAAAAATTCATCAATTATTATTGGAAAACATTTCCAGAAAATCCTGGTTAATTGAAAGACGAGAAATCGTACGGTAAAGACGAAAGTATCTGGGAAAATTAGATTTCTTTTTCTTCCTCTGCTCATCAATTTCTTTTTCCTCCTAGAGAGCTAGACGACGCGACGCGACGTCTCTGCTCTTTTTCAAATGCTCCCATATTTGAAGCAATCTAATTAACAATTAACAAAAGCTTATGACAAAAAATAGTTTCTTAGATAATTTACCCTGTAAAAAAATGGCAACAATTAAAAAAAATTCGCAGTCCTTCACAAAGATGCAACCGAAGACATTGAAAATGCCGAAACAGAATGCAACGCTCACTAAATTTGAGATCTGAGAAAATACATAATTGTGTGAAAACATAATAATTGATAGAAGTTTGGGTGAGATGAGGTTAGATTACGTAAGCTTACTTTACCAAAATATACCAAATAAATGCATATTACTTGGAGTTTCGTTCTTTTTTACAATTTATAACGTTATAAGTGTGGTTGAAAAAGCAAAAGACAATTTGCATTCGATTCGTCTGGACATTCCTCGATCTAACGATATGAGACACGACTAGTCTGTCGTGAGCAACTAAAAGTCACCCTCACCCACCTTTAACACAATCTAATGTAAAAAATTACTTTTAGCAGATTACGTAAGTTTAGTTTATTAAAATATACCACATAAATGCATATTACAAGTTTCGATCGTTTTTACAATTTATAACATTAGTGGTGGTTGTAAAAACTACATTCGATTCGTCTCTCAATCCCCGATCTAACGTGGTTAGTTTCACTTAGTCTCATTTTATTTTAGTTATTTGAGTCGGTTCCGATACGATATAATCAATTTTAATAGATTTGGTTAGTTTTGGTTAGCCGTCTAATCAACTATCGGTTAGTTTCACTAAGTCTCAATATATTTTACTTATATGAGATGGTTCCGATACGTTACAATCAATTTTAATAGATATGGTTAGTTTTGGTTTATCGTCTAACCGACTTTCGGTTAGCTTCACTTAGTCTCAACTTATTTTAGTCATTTGAGTCGGTTCCGATACGTTATAATTAGGTTTACTAAATTTGGTTAGTTTTGGTTAGTCGTCTAATCAACTTCCGGTTAGTTTCATTTAGTCTCAAATTATTTAGGTCATTTGAGTCGGTTCCGATACGTTATAATCAATTTTAATAGATTTGGTTAGTTTGGGTAAGTCATCTAATCAAATTTTGATTAGTTTCACTTAGTCTCAACTTATTTCATTTATTTGAGGTTGTTCTGATACGTTATAATCAATTTTAATAATTTTGATTAGTTTTGGTTAGTCGCCTAATCAACTTGCGGTTAGTTTCACTTAGTCTCAAATTATTTTAGTCATTTGAGTCGGTTCCAATACGTTATAATCAAGTTTAATAAACTTGGTTTCTTTTGGTTAGTCGTCTAATCAACTTCCGGTTAGTTTCACTTTGTCTCAAGTTATTTTGCTTATTTGAGCCGGTTCCGATATGTTGTAACCAATTTCAATAGATTTGGTTAGTCGTCCAATCAGCTTTCGGTTAGTTTCACTTAGTCTCAACTTAATTTACTTATTTAAGCTGGTTCCTATACACTATAATCAATTTTAATATATTTGTTTTGAATTGGTTAATCGTCCAATCACCTTTCGGTTAGTTTCACTTAGTGTCAACTTATTTTAGTCACCTGAAGCGGTTCCGACGCGTTATAATTAATTTTAATAAAATTGGTTAATTTTGGTTAGTCGTCCAATCAAGTTTCGGTTACTTTCACTCAATCTCAACTTACTTTAGTCATTTCAACCGTTTCCGATACGTTATAAACAATTTTATTTGATTGGGTTAGTTTTAGTTAGTCGTCTATTCAAATTTCGGTAAGTTTCACTTAATAACAACTTATTTTAGTCATTTGAACTGGTTACGATACGTTATAATCAATTTTAAGAGATTTGGTTTTCCTTGGTTAATCGTCGAATAAACTTTCGGTTAGTTTCACTTAGTCTCAACTTATTTTACTTATTTGAGCTGGTTCCGATACGTTATAATAAATTTTAATAGATTTGGTTAGTTTTGGTTAGTCGGCTAATCAACTGTCGGTTAGAATCACTTAATATCAACTTATTTTAGTCATTTGAACCGGTTACGATACGTTAAAGTCAATTTTAATAGATTTGGTTATTTTTGGTTAATCGTCGAATCAACTCAGTTTCAACCTATTTTAGTCAGTTGCTATACGTTATAATCAATTTTAATAAATTTGGTTAGTATTGGATATTCGTCGAATAAACTTCCAGTTAGTTTCACTTAGTCTCAACTTATTTTACTGATTTGAGCTGGTTCTGATACGTTATAATGAATTTAATAGATTTGGTTAATTTTGGTTTGTCGTCTAATCAACTTTCGGTTAGTTTCCCTTAGTCTGAACGTATTTTAATCATTTGAGTCGGTTCCGATACGTTATAATTAAGTTTAGTAAATTTGGTTAGTTTTGGTTTGTCGTTTAATCAACATCCGGTTAGTTGCACTTAGTCTCTACTTATTTTAGTCATTTCAGTCGGTTTCGATACCTTATAATAATTTTCAAGAGATTTTATTAGTTTGGGTTAGTCGGCTAAACATTTTTTGGTTAGTTTCGCTTGGTCTCAACTTGTTTCACTTATTTCAGCTGGTTCTGATACGTTATATTCAATTTTAATAGATTTGGTTAATTTTGGTCTTCTAATCAACATGCGGTTAGTTTTCTCTTCCTAGATCTGTGGTTAGTTTGGGTTAGTTTGGGTTAGTCACACCCTATTTTAGTCATTTGAGTCGGTTCCGATACGTTATAATCAAGTTTAATAAATTTGGTTAATTTTGGTTAGTTGTCTAATCAACTTCCGGTTAGTTTCACTTAGTCTCAAGTTATTTTACTTACTTGAGCCGGTTCCGGTACGTTATACTGAGTTTTAATAGATTTGGTTAGTTTTGGTTAGTCGTCTAATCAACTTTCGGTTAGTTGCACTTAGTCTCAACTTATTTTGAAGTCATTTGAACTGGTTCCGATACGTTCTGATCAATTTTAATTGATTTGGTTAGTTTTGGTTAGTCGTCCAATCAACTTTTGGTTATTTGCACTTAGTCTCAATTTATTTTACTTATTTGAGCGGGTTCCGATACGTTATAATCAGTTATGCATAAACCGTGTCGTGACGTTCTCTAAAATTTTCCGTGTCGTGATGACCTTGGAAACTCACTGTCAAGAAACCAAAGTATTCATCTGAACCGGCTCCGATACGTTATAGTCAAATATAACGTTTCTGATTCTATTTCGATATATTTTAGCCCGTTTTGGTGCTTTTGGTTACCTTTGATTAGTTTTGGTTTGTCATTCAATCAACTTTCCGATATGTTATAACCAATTTTAATGATTTTGGTTAATTTTGGATAGTTGCCAAAATTTGGTTAATTTGAGTTATTTTTAACTTACTATAATATTTTAAAACTGTTTCGATACGTTTTAGCCATATATGGTGCTTTTGGTAAGCTTAGGTTAGATTGGGTTAGGTAGGGTTAGATAGTCGTCGTGGGTAGTCGTTCAATCAATATTCAGTTAATTTCAGTTAGTTTTAATTTTAGTCATTTCAATCGGCTCCGATACGTTATAATCGAATTTAATGTTTTTGGTTAGTTTTGGTTAGTCGCCAAAATTCGGTTTGTTTTGGTTAGTTTTAACTTACTTTAATATTTTTAATCTGATCCGATACCTTTTAGCCTTTTTTTGGAGCCTTTGGTTACTTTCAGTTAGTCGTTGAATCAACTTTCGGTTAGTTTTAGTAAGTTTCAATTAATTTTAGTAATTTGAACAGGATCCGATAGATTATAACCAATTTTAATTTTTGTGGTTAGTTTTGGTTATTCGCCAAATTTCGGTTACTTTGAGTTACTTTTATTTTTTTAATTTGTTCCGATTCATTTTAACCCTTTTTGTGCTTTTGGTTACTTTGAGTTAGTTTGGGTTAGTCGTTCAAACAACTTTCGGTTAGTTTCAGTTAGCTTTAATTTATTTTTGTGACTTGAACGGATTCCGTCCTCAGAAACAGACTAACACGATCTCTCACGTATATTACGTGATGCGCCAAATGTAGCATGCACTTTTTCATGACTTAATACCCCATAATAGGAAAGCAAAAACATTTCCAATTTCCAATGTTAAAAACGAGGTAGAGCTGTAGGTAGGAAACAGCAAGCCTACAGGTACTGGCAGCAAAATCAGACCGCTGAAAATCGCAATTATTTTGTCGAAGCGAAAAACGAATGGAATCGTGTGCTCGACGAAACTAAGGACAAGCACAATCAAAGGATCAGGAACAAACTTTTGCAATGCCCCAGTGGCTCAAGGAATTTCTGGTCGGTAGCAAAAGCAGTAAGTAATAACTTTACAAAAACGTCTCCCCCACCTTTCACAGACGAACGTGGCATCACGGCGACTGCAGCAAAGGAAAACGCAAACATGCTCGTCAAAATGTTTTTATCACACTTTACCTTAGACGTCCCCAAGGCAAAGCTCTCCCCACCATATCGGATATCAACATTACCATGGCAGAAGTCAAATTTGATCACCGTGATATTCGTAAAATCCCTAAAGAACTAGATACGCCAAAGGCATTAGGACCGAACGAAATACCTGCCATAGTGTTAAAGAACTGCGCCAACGAACTAACACCCCTTCTTTCCAGACTTTCATCTCTCTCTTGCCGAAAAAAGATATACCAATCTTCTTGGAAAGTCGCTCGAGTGCAACCTGTTCCAAAAAAAGGCAAGAAAACCATGCCCTCAAACTATCGCCCAATTGCCTTGCTTCGCATAATCTCCAAAGTCATGGAACGTGTAGTTAATCAGCAACTAACTACTCAAGTACCTACAACAGAATAATCAGGGATAATCAATACGGCTTTCGCAAAGAAAGATCGACGGGAGATATATTGGCCTATGTCACTCATAACTACGGAGAGTTTCGAGCCATTGCGTTGGATATTTCGAAGACATTCGACAGGGCTTGGCATGACAAATTGCTCAATAAACTGCCGTTCTTCGGACTGCCAGCTTCTTTCTACAGCTGGCTTGCCAGTTTCCTTAAGAACCGATCTCTGCACGTTGCAGTTGAAGGACACATCTACACATTCACCATTAACGCGGGCGTGCCTTAGGGCGCAATACTTTCACCAACTCTGTTCCTTATCTATATTAACCAAAATGAATAATCCTGTTTACAGTTTTGCAGATGACAGTACCCTTGTCTCCCAATTTAGATAAGAAAAACCTTTACCAGCGACTGATACTTATCACCGCAGATAGGTGATGATCACATCAATTAATCGAGACCTGGAGGAAGTTCACACCTGGGGCGATAGAAATTTGGTCCAGTTCAATGCAGCAAAGACCCAAATAGCTACGTTTACCAGAAGGGCCAATACGGCGGGCCCTGACATCATTATGGCAGGATCGACCATTCCTTCATCCTCGTCAATCAGACTGCTGGATGTCTCGGTCAACATCAATTTGTCCTAGCATGACTATATTGCTAACATCGCAAAATCAGCCTTCCAGAAGCTTGGTGCGCTATTTCGCAACAAAAACTGTATACACCGCAGCAGTTGCTCTAGCTCTGCAAAGCGCAAATAAGACCGTGCTTGAGCTGTGAGCAATACTCCGCTCAGGTGCCGCACCAAAGCACACCCTAAAGCTGCTGGATTTCATTCAGAAGAGAGTGCATCTCATCGGCGACCCGGAGTTGACCCGGAATCTGGATAGTCTGGAACACCGCAGACATGTCGACGAGATGTCCCTGTTTTACAGAAACTTTCACGGCAGATGTTCTCAGGATTTGGCCCGTCTCATCCCACCCCTGGCAAAGCTTGTCAGACTGTCACGACGGACGGCAATAGCGCACCCGTTCGTCGTACAACTGAAAACACCTAGAACATTGCTTTACTAATACTTCTTTGTCTGGCGCACTGCAGCACTGTGGAACTCACTCCCAGGGCACCTGTTTCCCTCTAATTACAACCCACAACTAGTCAAGAACCGTGTCAATAAACATCTTCGCACACACACCGCCCGTCGAACGCTATAGGATCTCTCTTTTAGCGTGTGTGCCACTGAAAAAAATCATCCATTAACCTGTTTCCGCACAGAGCCAATCAGAATTGCTGAAGGCATGGCAAAATTTCAAATGCTAGATGTCTTGTTTTTTAACGTTACGTTTGTAAAAAGCTTTATTTCTTCATTTTGGGCATGTCATGGGTTAGTTTTGGTTAGTTTATGTTGGTTGCGCCCCCGTAGCGGGTGAAAAGAGCGGAGGGACATGCGTAATCGGTCGGGTCATATCGGCACAGGTTAAGAGGATGTTCTATGTGTATCATCTTGTGCAGTTGCGTTTTATGATCAGCTACTTGCGACGTATCAAAGGAGGGAGAAAATTTAAAGGAGTACTGTTAACTCCACGCATGGCCCTCCACTCCCTTCGCTTGCTCCGGGGCGCAACCAAACAAAACTAACTCAAACTGACAATACAAAAATTAAAAACATATCTTACCATTGAGGGGAATCGAACCCGGGCTGCCGTATCAGAAGCGCACTACGAGACCTCTTGGAATCAAATCGCTGGACCGTCTAAACATAGGTAAAGAGCGCAACGTCGCAAGCAGCCGTAAATGCGCATGATTGCGAATAGTTATACCGCAGGGGCAGGGGCTGGATGCTAGTCCTGTTAAGTTGCAGGCGCCAAACGGTGCCAAATTTCAATGGATATTTGATTATTTTGAGTGGCTTCAGCGATAGGGTTTAGCACAGCTCACGTGTCTGATACCGGGTCACGGTGTACGATAAATAGGTGATTGCACGCGCGGCTGAAATGTACAAGCCGCTTGTCTCCTTTTCGCTAACGCAACAGAGATAAAATCGTGCGACAAAGACGGCACACTCGGGCCATTCGGACCAACATTATTGCACGTTCTCGATGCAGGTGCATGACGCATGGAATATTTCCGCTTAAAATTTCTATCTATTCTGTTTAATTAGGTATTGTTTATGAGTTTTCTGTGAACTATTTAATAACTATTAACTATTATACGTTTTGTGCGCCAAACTATGGGAAGAAAGTGCTGTGTGCCGAATTGTACAAGTGGATATGATAAATGCAAAGACAAAATTTCACTGTTCGCAATTCCCAAAAATTTTTTGAAGGAATATAACCGGGCAATTCCCCGAAAGGACAGAAATTTAACTGAAAGTGATCATGTGTGTGAGAAACATTTCACACCGGAATGCATAATTCGTGAGCTAAAAACCGAGTGTCACACGGTGAGTATGGAAAAATTAATTGGCGAGTATGTCCTAAATTGACAGAGGATCATATTAGACCCACCAATATGCTAAAAATGAGGGTGAGGTTGGCGACTCAGGTATTTTCAATGGCTTTTTTGTTCTACAGTTTTCGTAACTATAACTTTTTTTGATTTTTAGTCGTTCAGTTGCGGACGGTTTAAAATTTTACCAATCTCGTTCTACCTTATTTAAAGATGCGGATAACACAATTTTGTTCACAAAGCGAATAAATTACTTATTTGATGCTTTGAATCGTCTATACCCTGCAGAAGGGATTCGCAAGAACAGCGATGACTTAAAGGTAAGTATTTAGGCAATTTTTTTTGTTCACTTTTACTTACCAAATAGAGTAGATTTTAGAAGAGAATCTGGTGTACTTAAATAAATGGGAAACCATGGTTTCTGAACAAAAAATTACAAAAGACCAATTTATGACTCAAAGTACGGCTGAAGGTTTCAGAGTATCGATCACTTCTACAATAGAATTAACCACGTATTTATTGGATATACTTAAGTACAATTATGTACTGACTAGTAAACTGAATCAGGATCCTTTAGAAGTATTGAGTAATCTCACTATGACTAAGTAGATGTTAGTTTGACTTGATTTTATGTGCATTTAGTGTTTGCATGCCATTTGGATTTATCTAGCTTTTATTACCTATGTTTGTTAGTTTTGAAAATAATATTGCTTTTGTTTGCTTTTTTACTATATACGTAAGTACATAGTTGGATAGCATGAGAAACATATTTTGCTTGTTTTTATTATGTTCTTGAGTATTTCTTATAATTTATACACATTTTTTGAAATCTTAATACTAAAATTATTGTTGTTCTAGCGTTTTTTCGGAACAATTCGACAAGCTGGTTGTTCCAATGATCACCCATCCATGGTAACATTTCTTCAGTTATATAGAATGTTATCGGTATATAAACTACTAAAACCACCAAAATTTGGTAATTGTACTGTTTTACCTGATATCGAGGGTACTCCGAAAGTACTCAGCTTCAACGAGTTTAAGGCTGTTTTTTCATGTGAAACAAGAAACCGGACCATGCACTTGCAGACAATTAAAGACAAATTAGTGGTTTTATCAGAAGCCGATGACTGGGACTATGAAGACAGCGAAACGGATGCAGAAGTTCATGAAGTATTTGGGTACATATTATATTATCTATCTGTAAAACTAATTTAGATATAAAAAAGCCCACAATTTTACCAGCAGTTGCCGATCTTGTAGCTTTTAAATCTAGGGGGGGTTTAAATTATCCTAAAGAAAGTATATTTAGTTTTTTTATGAAACTTGAGAATATTTTATTTAAACACATAAACTCAGTAGATATATTTGAAGATACTATTGACGAATTTTTGGCAACAAATGAAAACATTTTAGAATTTCCTTTTAAAATCCATTCTCAAGATATTGTTTCAAAACTGATTTTATTTTATATTATAATGAGAGTGAAACAATATTATAAAAGGGACTTTCAATCAAAAACAAGAGCCTTTTCAAACAAAAAGAAAGAGTCTAGATTGCAAGTAACTTGAAAACCTGTAATTCAATAAAATTATTATAAATTTATATTTTCATAATTATTATATTAGTTGTTATTGTAAATCAATATTTCTCGTAAATACATATATTATGTAGGTAGCAGGTTTTTAGTTTTTTTCAATATTACTGAATTTTAATATGGTACACGATCAAAAATAATTTTGCAGTTTCACATAAATAAACCTTAGTTTTGCTCAGTTTTTATAATTTTTTTTTGCTTGGGCAATACACGACTACATAAACTCTTGGTCAACGAAAACAGCTTTCTGATATTAGTTTCTGGAAGAAATTGGAGCAAGATGGAAAAGCACAATGTTTACGTTTTTTTTTTCAATTTTTACGATTTTGCGCCATTTAATCAGTAGTGTACTATCAAACTGATAAAAAAATAAATTCTGAAGATAATTTATTTCACTTTAAGATGGCTTGAAAAGGACAAATTTTCTAGTCGACAGCATGATGAAATCGCAATCACAGGGAAAACAGTGAAAATATCAATGAAAAACTGTCCATTTTTGCGATTGTCTACATTTGAAAACCGTATAAACTAGATATCTCACGGACTTTTTTGTAGAAAATTACCTCAGCTACAAATTTTATTAAGAACTTTTTGCTGCAAAAGCAGCCGTTTGGACAGCGTTTGCAAAAATGTGGAAAACAACCCATATTTGCATCATTTAGGGAATGGTCCCAGGTATTCCTCGGGGTCCCAATAATGGATTTTACATTTTCTAAATAAAAATCTACTATCCTAAGCATTTTTATTCAAAGGCTATGACCACAGGTCCATTTGGCCCTGGTCCTGTCGTAAAATTATGTGGCCCGGATTGTCTGTCTCTCTCTAACCGGCCGCGTTAGCGGAATCGAGACACTTTGGCCGGCCCGTCACATCACCTATATATCGTACACCGTGTATCGAGTTAAGATAATCTATCATATTGTTTTGTATTTATATTATGTATATTTGTTATTTAGATTTGCTTTAATAGGTATTTTAGAAATAATATTTTTGAAATGGTATTTTATTGCTGAAGTAAAATAATTTTAAAATTGTTGCTCTCAACCCTCTGTTTATGGGCGCCGTTCTGTCGTTTTATTATAATGCCTCGACTTGTTATAATACTGGTTTTACTCTTGTAGTCAATACTCTACTACTCGATCATTCTCTAGCTTTTCAATGAAAAATGTTACAATTCTACTGCATTTTGCCATAAATGTTGTTAGTCCAAGCTGATACTACCCGTAAACATAACCTCGTTGCACTTTTTTGCATAAAATATATTGTGCGGTACCGAGACTCGTACTATCGAACGATATATTATATTATTTCGCCTTCCAAACGGGTCGACTATAAAAATAACATCATTGACTCGATCGCAGAATAAAATAAATGAAACATTGATAAATGAACAAATGCGGCAATAATACTTAAGAAGTACGATAACAAAATATTTTTTCTTCAAACGTCAGCAAATCCGTCATTACTCGACTGTGTAGGCGGACGTGAAGTTTCGTTTTTCCGCCGGCGGAGGTAAAAGTGTTGTCATAGCAACATAGATACAATACAAACAGACAACAAAATAAGCGTCAACAACTCAAGATTTATTAAACTACAATTTGTATTTATCACTCAATTTGTGACTGCATTTCTAAAAATCACTAATTTAGGAACAAATTGGTTATTATTTAATCGAATTTACTCAATAACTGCTTATCAATACGGAATTAAAACGCAATCGGAGACGCCATCTTAAAAAATAATTATTTTCTTCAAACGTCAGTAAATCCGTCATTACTCGACTGTGTAGGCGGCCGTGAAGTTTCGTTTTTCCTCCGCCGGAGCTTTACTTTTTACTTTTCCGCCGGCGCGGCGGAGGTAAAAGTGTTGTCATAGCAACATATATACTTATTAAACTAAAATTTGTATTTATCACTCAATTTGTCCACTGCATTTCTAAAAATCACTAATTTAGGAACAAATTGGTTATTATTTAATCGAACTTACTCAATAACTGCTTATCAATACGGAATTAAAACGCAATCGAAGACGCAATTTAAAAAAAAAA
>JAEQML010081103.1:0-11344 GCA_016904865.1 Pissodes strobi | reverse complement strand
ACGGCAATGGGCAACTGTTTATCGCCGTTCTTAGCAAATCTTTTCATGAGTAAATTTGAAAATGAAATAAGCCAAGAGTTCGAATATTTTCCAAGGGCATGGTACAGGTATGTGGATGACATTTTCGCGATATTCGACACAAAAACCGCTAATATTGATGATTTTGTAACAAAACTAAACAACCGTTTCCCCACCATCAAATTCACTTATGAAGTCGAGAACAATGGCCAACTTCCTTTCTTGGATACTTTAGTGATTAGGAACGATAATAACACATTAGAATTTGATATTTACAGAAAAAATACTGCTACTAACCGATATATTCCTAATGATTCCTTCCACTGCGACCAACATAAAATGGCCAGCTTTCATTTTTTAGGACACCGTATGGTTAACTTTCCTCTTAGCAGAGAAAGATTTAATAAGGAAAAGGAGACAATTAGGAATATAGCGGAAGTTAATGGTTTCAATACTAACTTAATAAATAGACTAATTAATAGGTATTCGTTTAGAAAGACCATTCGTGATTCCACTTATTTCGTTAATCAGGATGAAAATACAAAATATGTTTCGATACCGTATAATCCTCAGTATACTAGAGGACTCCAAAAAGTATTTAAGGAAGTAGGTTTAAAATTAGTATACCAGACTCAGTTTAACATTAAGAAACTATTAGGTGGTCCAAAGGACAAAATTGAAATGATAGAAAGAAATTGAATATATGAAATTGGATGTATGGATTGTAACCAAAAATATGTTGGGCACACTAGACGATCTATACAGACGAGATTCAAAGAACATATAGCTCATTTAAAGTATGGTAGAACAGAAAAATCAAGTGTTGCCGAGCATGCTGTTGATAATAATCATAGAATAACAATAAAAAATTTAAAATTAATTCATAATAATCCAGCGTGACTAGTGGGATTCCAGGATTGGTCCTTTTTAGTTCCGCTTGATTGAGCAAACAGTAGTATAAAAGGGAGTAAGGTAGTTTTTAATTTTAGTTTTAATCATCTCCTGATGATGCTAATAAGGTTAGCGAAAGGCGCGTCGAGTGCAAAAATTCTGTTTCGGTATTGTGGATAAAGCTCAGTTTTAGTGCATGTTGCCGAAAGTTCCAAACCCCAACATGGCTCTATATAATGAGTTCAAAAGGATAGTGGAGAGAAACCCCAAAAATTTGTAAGTTAAAACAGGAATCCTACTTCAAACTACTTGTTCAAAAACCATTTGAACATGTTTTCAAATCTAACGATTTAATTTGTATTATATTAACATTTGTCAACTGTGCTCGCATTCCGAGAACTCAACGAATGTCTCTTAAAAACCTCGGCTATACTAGCGCCATCTCTATACTATGTCCACCGAATGCACGGAGTAACAAAAAAGAGACAAGACGGTACGTTTTACACCGCACGAATACTTGCAAATCGAACGATGTGCTATAGGCAGTGGCGTGTAGGTAGAAAATTAATTTAAGTACCCATAACCATTGGAATTGTTTTTAAATAATTATGACTTTTTCATTATGTTTTTTATGTAATAAAATATAGATGCTGTAATGATGTAATAAAATATAGATGATGTTTATCATGTAATAACCAAACCTTACTTTATTATGGCTAATAACAACACCTAATAATAATCATCTACCTGCATTTATATTATTAGTTATATGGATTTATGACTATTTACAACATTACTGCCCTACTTGACCCTCCGCCATTAACCACTAAGTACCTATATATAGATACAAATTACAATTTTATTATTATCTAACCACTATCAGTATATTCCGATGATTCCGAATCGTTTCCTAAGTTAATAATTATAGTGGTTCAACCACTTTTTCCATTAATTGGTCAGTTGTCCACATTTTTTCTTCCTCCTTTTTTACATGCCCAATTGCCTTATTTCAATTTTCAGGGGTTACATGTTGCACTGCGACGTAAAAAAGCGCCTTTGCGTCTGAAATCCTGAAAGTTGTATTTTTTTCTGGCCACTTTATTTTTAATTTGCGCCCAGATTAACTCGATTGGGTTAAACTCGCAATGGTAAAGTGCAGACGTAAAATAATGCGATTGCTGGCTTTAGCCAATTCATCAATGACATATTTGTCAGCACTTTTATTTTTCTTGACAAGATTTCAAAGTTCTGCTTTGACCATATCATTCTCAAAGGGAATATTATGCCTTCTTAGCCATTCCTGTATTTCCCCTTTTCTGGTTCCACTGTTTGGTGCTTTATCAAGAGCATGTGATATAAAGCATTATCCATGACAACGACAGCGTTCTCTTCTAGATGGCTTAAAATAATTTTAAACCTTTGTTCAAATAAATCGGCGTTCATGTCGGAGTGGTAGTCTCCTGTCTGTTTTGATTCAAAAACTAATAATCCGCCTTCCACGAAGCCATCATCAGAGCCAATATGTAGGATAATAAATCGTTTTCCTTTGCCTGAAGGGTTTTTTAATCCTGTGGAAAGACCTTCCAAAAAGGCTTGCCTAGGATGCTCAATTGATGTATCCGCCCATACTTTGCCAACAGTATGTCCTGCATTGAGCCAAGTCTCATCTAGGTAATAGATTTTTCTGCCTTCTTGTCTATACTGTCGGATTTCGCGTAAGTATCTACGCCTCCAACTTATAATTTCGTCCTTTTCCTTCAAGATACTATTTCTCTGCCTCTTTAAAAATCGAAAATTAAGCTCCTTTATTGATTTAGCCAACGTAGATCTCTTGAAGTCTGGCAAGTCGTCGTCGTCATTTATTGATGACAAAATTTTATCCAATGTCGGAGGTTCATTTCGGAAGAAATGATTCGTGGATTAATGCCTTAGTTCCTTGTGAAACTTTGTCCCAAACTCCTCTGCCTCTGTGGATACCTTTAGGAGAAGAAAGACCATTGCCTGTTTTGTATTCTGCCAGCACATTCTGCTAATTGATGCACCTGATGCTCTTGAAGCAAAGCCCACGCGTTCTATATGAGTTTCATTTGGATGGCTCTTCTGACAAGTTTTATAAATATTTATAATAGTTTCTTTTTCAGAAACCGACAAAGACCGTTTAGTCCGTTTTTTGGGTGGAGATTGTCCAGGCCTAGGTAATTGGCCCTCGTCTAACAAGACATTCATAGTGAAATATACTTGCAGATTTTAGGAATCAGCCACCGAAAAAAAACAACTGATTAACAATACTTCAAAAACCAAACAAAATTAAACCGCACGCCACAGAACTTCGAACATAAATAAAATGGCAGACCATTGCCTTCGTCAGCTATTATAGTGTAAGTCGGGCCTCTTATCTTTCATAAACGGACCAATAGGGGCGAAGCGCCTAGCGGTCAGGTAATTTATTACTCCGTACGTTCGATGGATAGGGTATAGTTATAACGTTTACTCATCTGCGCTCGGCAGCTGGACACAAGAAAACAGATTGTTTTAAGTTAGAGCCATAATACACACAGCGGTTTTTGTCGAATCGGCTGCCGAGTCGGACGCCGACTCGGCGTGTATAATATACTTTGTAAATGGGGAAAAACACACACGGCGGCGATTGATGAGTCGCTGCTTGTTAGCCGCCTCGGCACGGCATCTGATGCATGTGCCGCGCCGCGACAAAAACAGCTGTGTGTGTCATGGTCGCCGAATCGGCAGCCGATTCGTCAAAAACCGCAGTGTGTGTTATGGCTCTTAATCGGCAATGTCAACAGAAGCAGTCCTGCATTGAACCACATAATTCGTGCTAGGCCATTAACATCGATGTTTTTCGAATCCCAAGGCCGTGCCAGCTACTACCAGCGAAAATGGAAACAATCAAGTTAGCATCCCTAAAATTGCGATCTTTAATAATCGAAATTTATAAATACTACTTAACGGATTTCGAGCAGATTCATAAGTTTATTTTAGACAATCGCTGATGTTACGTTTTATATAACTTCTCTGTATTTACATTATTTGCTCTTTTTATTTCCGGTGTAATGTAGTTTCTCCCGCCAGAAGGGGCAGAGACAACGCCTTCGAGGTGATCAAGTTCTCACGTTCTAGAATTCAGTAGCATCTCGATCCCCAAGCAAGTAAGCCGCGCTGAAGGCGCGCTCCCGTTGGCATGGCCGCTGGCCATGCCATGTGGTTTCACGTGTTGAGAACTCCTATTCTCTCAAGATCTCTATCTCAAACGGCATTTGTGGTACTCTGCCAATGCGACATCTCGTCGTAGTCGTCTCAACCCTACAAGTAAAGGTATTTATTGGCATCCGGCCAGCTTCGGGAATTCACTCTCTCGCAAGCCTAAGTAAAAGGCATCTATTGCCCCCCGGCCATCTCCGGCAAAAGTAAGACGCTGTACTAAGCGTTGGTTCGGCACTCGGCCATGTAAGTAAACTCACTCGTTTACAATCACTCTCTCAATATTCTCTACTTTATTATAATATAAAGTCTCCCATAAGTGATATTCCATTACACGGAGTTTAGCCTACCTATGCGACCTATGCATGCATTGTTGCGTGTATAAAAACCGCAATTTCACAAGGACATCCCTGTCATGCCATATGCATATGACTGCATATCATTCTCAAATCTCAAACCACTACCATTTGAGTCATTCTTATTTGCAAGAATTCAAGTACAATGTATATTGAAGCTAAGGAGACTTAGTAAGTGTTTTAAGTGACTTTCCCCTGTGTTGGAAGATGAACTGCTGAACGATTGAACGTTGTTTGTCAATTGATGAATATAGTGTCCATGGTGTTCGGTTATATTTTGAACAGAGTCTACAAGCTTTATTTTTAAAGATATGGAAAAATGGTAAATACAAAAGTTTTAGGATTTTGTCTTAGCCGCCACGATTCGTCATGCTTGAATATACAGGGTGTGCCATGTAGCAGTGGTAAATATCAACTTTGTTATTTTAAATGGAACACCCTGTATATTATTGCATATTTGGATTTTGCGGAGAACTCTAGACATATTCCATGAATAATATCCTATACCTATCTCCAACTGTTTTTGAAATATTGACAGTTAATAATCGACCATTTACCAAGTTTGACAGCCTATGTAATCTAAACGGCTAAAGATAGAGCAAAATAGTTTGCACTTTCATATCTTGCTTTTTCATAAGCTATCGTTTGACACTATTTTTTTTTATTTAACCAGAGGTTAAGAAATTCCGGTTAAAATCAACCTCTGGTTAAATCTAAAGTTAGTGTCAAACGATAGCTTATGAAAAACCAAGATAGGAAAGTACAAACCATTTTGCTCTATCTTTAGCCGTTTAGATTTTACAGGCTATCAAACTTGGTAAATGGTCGATTTTCCACTGTCAATATTTCAAAAACAGTTGGAGATAGGTATAGGATATTATTCATAAAATATGTTTAGAATACTCCGCAAAATTCAAATCTGCAATAATATACAGTGTATTCCATTTAAAATATCAAAGTTGATATTTACCACTGCTACATGGCACACCCTGTATATTCAACTATGACGAATCATGGCAGCTCGGACAAAATCCTAAAACTTTTGTATTTACCATTTTTCTATATCTCTAAAAATAAAGTTTGTAAACCCCGTTCAAAATATAACCGAATACCCTGTACATAGTAGCTTATTGTGGAAATTAAGGTAATATTTATCCATTTATTATTGCTTGTATATTACTGTATTTCATCTCAGAGCTATCTCAGGTAACCAAACTCATGCGGAGCGGTCCCGCAGGAACATTAATGAACATTTAACTGTACTTAGCTGCAAGATTGTGTTTTTAATCATATGCTTGTTTAGGATTACAATTGTTTATGCAATGCTATAGTTTTTAACTGTATAATTCTTATGACATTGTGCAAGGTCGATACCTAGCACCGACAGATAATGGACAATATCATAGCACTGACTAGATATAATAATTTAATGTTTATATTTTGATTATTTATGAGCTTTAAGTTGGTTTCAAGTAAAATAGCTTATTGAGATATTCATATAATGCTAAAGGTTTTTGTTTTATTTACAAATTCACTTTAGAACTAGCCCCTATGTTAATTTATAGTGCCTATGAGCATTCTCTGTTTGTTTAGAAAATCGACCAAGATCGAATCTACAACACTACTATCACTCATTCATTCATTCACACATAAAACTAAATATACAAAAGGTTACTTATTAATAAATATCTACTGAACCTTTGTCTCTACTAAATTTAAAATTTAATAAACTTTTATGTTTTAAAACTTACAACTTTTTCTTTCTCACAGAATACCTTGATCTCCAATTTTCTCTACTTAACTTCACTAGGACAGGGATCTGACTTCAACCTTTGATTTGAATTTTACAGGAACAATTTGTCAAGCTATTTTTCCACCGCCATTTTACTTCCTTCTATCTTCAACTACAGCAGCAGGTGAGACGAGACGCTATGGCGTTTCTGTCTCCGAGGAAATACGTTAAAACGCTTAAAAGAGTTCTTTATCCAAGCTTGGACAAAAAGAACGGATGTACAGCAGGTATTCTCTAAATATCTGTGCAAAAGGTATGAGAAAATGGCCCAATTTTGGCGCCGAGCGACAAAACAGTTTTTGCTGTTGCTAGAGCGAACGATTGTACAACTCTTATTTTGTGGATTGTACTGCACTATACAGGGCGATGTAAGTGTTTGTAAGGCACTAAAATCTAATTGTTCCTACTCCTATCGGCAGGCGGCAAACTGAAAGTCGGCTGAAAGAGTGGGAAATTCGCGGGATGCATTTTGAGTGGGTGGAACCATGTTCTTTCTTTCTTTGACATATTGTTGTTTACACAACACTGACGGAGACAAAGATATATTAATTCGAGAACGGTTAATAACGATTTCCTTGACGGAATGTCAACTTGATTTTGCATATAACGGCATCTATTATACCAACAATTCAGGTTCGGACTAAGGAGTAACTGAAGTACAATGCTTTAAATGCACAAATTTCTGTTTACCTGGGGTTAAATAAACATATTTGTAGATTAATGATGGCTCATTCATAATGTTTTCACCAAACTATACGGTGAAAAACGAAAGTTAATACACATGTTGGGGGTTTCCCCAACATTACTATTAAAAAGAACAGCGGAGAATGTGAAAATTATTGACGAAGTAACAAAAAAATAAATCAATTTACTAAGAAAATGACATAAAAAGTAAAACAAATTTAATCTTTTCAACAAATATTCAAAATGATGTCATCGTTATAACCGACGACAGCAGTGAACACGTTTCATATACTTTTTGCGTATATTCCTGAAAATGATCGGTGACTAATTTAATTTAATCGTTGTATGTTCATTTGTAATTCAGACTTTAGGTGTCCCCACAGAAACATATCTAGCGGAATAAGGGCAAGGGATCTCGCAGGCCATTCAGCCGGTCCTATTTTCCCTATCCAATGTCTAAGTAACAATTGAGTAAGGTAATCTCTCACCAGAAAGTGAAATGCGGAGAAGCACCATCTTGTTGAAAATAAAATTGATCGGTATAAACAATTCCGAAAACATTTATCACCACAAAGGAGGGGGTGAGAATTAACTTTATAATTGACCACTTTAATGAGCGAACTGTATTACCATAGGTAGGTAAGATTGTATTCATAGGGTGTGCATGGAAACATGTATTTTACGTATTTATTAATGCAAGATTTAATTTGCATTAACCCTTTATTAGTCTCCAAGACCGTGTTCAAGGAAAAAGTTAATATATTGGCAACTAAAGGGTGCTTGATCTTGTCGCGCTGTATACCTGCCTCTAGGTTGGCGGTGCGTATTCAGTATCGTTTGGTGCTTGATTGAGTATATATATATATATATATATATATATGGAGATAAGTACGGTGCTTGAGACCAGCGCGGCCAAACTAGAACACGTTGTTTCGGACCGTTGCGACTAAACTAGCAATTTATTGCTTGGGTAAGTATTTCCTATTCTGATTTAAGTTCAGGTTTTAAGCATATTATATTTGTATAGAATTATGAGCTCTTACGAAAAAGAGCAAGCTCATCTATGCCAACTTTTAAGAAAATTTGATGATGAAGAGCTGGAAGACATTTCTATCTTAAACCTAGCTATTATTTCAGAAAGGCCCGACGATGAAACCAAAGATGAAAAAGATAATGTGGAAGTCTCAATTAGATGATAATAATAGCGAACAAGACATAAGTGACTCTCAAGATGGAGATATAAAATTTTGTACTAGTTTGTGTTATATTGGTAGGTCTATCTATTACCACAGATTAATCTGTGCTATTACTATTAGCAAATATGTGGTTATAGGGTTCTTGTCTTTTTTTTAGGTAAAGAAAAGGTCACATACTGGAAAAAACATCTACCCAAATCAAAGTCGGGAAGGACTAGAAAAGAAAACCTCGTAAAGAGAGTGCCCGATCAACACACCTGACCCAGTTATTGAAAAGCATTACAGACATACTTATAAATAAGAATATGATAAACAAAATTGTGTATTACACAAATCTTTATATAGAGTCAATACAAGCAAATTTTTCTCGTTTTACAGACGCAATTCCTACTAACCCGGAAGAAATTAGAACATTTATAGGCCCTCTTTACATGGCTGGTATACGCAAAGCAAATAGAATGAACACCGAAGACCTCTGGAGAACAGACGCCACGGCCACGGAGTCGAAATATTTCACTTGACCATGTCCAGGCAGAGATTTAGGTTTCAGGTTTATAAATAGATGTATCCGATTTGACGACAAAAACAGTCGTGAAGACCGTAAGAAAACTGATAGGCTTGCCGCCATTCGAGAGATCTTTGATGTGTTTGTCCAAAATTGCGAAAATGGTTATCATATGTCTGAATATACAACTATAGATGAAATGCTTCCTGCAAAGGTAACTTTAGAGTGTATATACCAACTAAACTCAGTAAATATGGGATAAAAATATTTGACTTATATGACGCAAAAATGATTTATACCAGTAAACTAGAAGTTTACCTGGGGCAACAACCTGATGGCCTGTATAAAGTTTCTAACTCCCCATCACACGTCCTTTACAGGCTTTGCCAAAATATGCAAAATCCGGCATACATCTCACTTCTGATAATTGGTTAGAACAAAATAAGAAAGAACTGCCCCTCGCATTCACGAGGCCAATCCCACGACTTGAATTCTCTTCCATGTTTGGTTTCAATGAAAATTATACGTTGGTTTCATATTTTCCTACACCTGAAAAAAATTTACTTTTACTCTTTACTTTTCACCATTCGGATGAAATTGATCAAGAAACTGGAGAACAACAAAAACCCTTATAATTACGGATTATAATAAAAACAAAGGAGGTGTTGATACAGTGGACAGACTCTGCGCTAATTACAACTGTGCTAGAAACATAAAAAGGTGACCTATGGTGGTTTTTTATACCATGGTAAACCTTGCTGGTAAGAATTCTGAAGTAATATATGTCGAAAATAATCCTGAGACAAGCGAACTACGACGAAATATGCTAAGAGAATTAGCAAATGATTTGATTCGGCCACATCTAGGGATACGCTCTAGAAGTTCCTGTATTTACACAAGAATTGAGTCTCGATTAATTGATATTTGTGGTATTAGGCAAGGCCTTCAACAAGAACATCAAGTTCCTGGCAGGTGTTGTTATTATAACTTGAAAAAAAGTAGAAAAACAAGGTTTACCTGTTTTCACTGTAATAAGTGCCTTGAGGATATAATAGGTATTTGCCGAACATGTCGAGAAATGTTTCTAAACACGTTATAGTTGACTATATTACTTTGTATTTGTTATGGTTACCTGATTATATTTTTATTTTTGCTATATTAGCTATGAATAAATGCTTAGTTCATTTTTTTATGTTGTTAAGTGTAAATACATGAATTTGTTCATTTGTAAGAAAATAAAGGTACAATTTTCTTGGTTATAAAATTTTTGTAATATGTAATGAAATGTGAAAATATAAGTTTTTTATAGACAAAATATATGGTCTCATGAACCGGGGCGATCAAATTAAGAGAGCTAAATGACGCGACTATTGCAGGGTTAAATATGATCAATATATGAAATGTTTTCTAACTACTTTCAAACATTTATCCTTTCACACATAAAACTATTTTTTTTTACATTATGTTAACTATTAGTAAATATCTAACACAACTTCTTGATTGTGCAAATTTAACTTAAACTCCTTTCTTTACTGAATTTAATCAAACTGTCTTTATTTCAAACTTTCATCTGACTGCTTTTCCTTTCACGCTAAATACCTTGTTACTTTACTTCTTCTGCAATGCTCTCATCTTAACTTCACCAGGGATATGACTTCGAACATTTGAGTCGAATCTCGAGTACAGGAATAGATTTGTTTATTAAAATTTTCCGAACGCCATTTTACCTTCTTCAATCTTCATCAACAGGAGAAACTGGAGATGCTACCGCGTTTCTACCCTTGAGTAAAATGCATATAAAACGCCCAAAAAAGTCCCTTATCCAAGCTTGAAAAAGGGGAACAGGTTACACGAGATATTTTCTAAATATCTGTGCAAACACATGAGAAATTGGGCCAATATTTTGGCGCCAACCAGAGCTATGACTAGGTAGATGCTTTAAGGGTGAACGATTGTACTGCGCTAAAATATAATTTCCTTAGAAGTGCTCTTTCTTTATTTGACATTATGTTGTTTACATAACATTAACGGAGATAAAGATATATTAAATTTAAACGTTTAAAACCGTTTCCCTTCACGTAGGGTGACAACTAACTATATTTGCAGCATTTGATTTATATAGTAGAATTGACCATCCAGGTTCGGACTAAGGAGTAATTGAAATGCAATGCTTTAAATGCACAAATTGCTATTTGCCTGGGGTGAAACAAACTTATTTGTGTTTGAATTATGGCACAATCATTCTATGAGCATACAGGGTGTTATCACCAAACTATACGACACAATAATATTATAATAAAAATATATATACACATTTTTTGGCGATAAGCTGCTGAGCAGTATACGGGGTACAGTCAATAAATCCCAGATGCCACATCGACCAATAATGTTTTCGTGCTTTAAATGCGACGTTTTATTTGTCGACAACGAAAAGCACGTACCCTGCGATGGATGCAGACTTAAGTTTCACTACAGTTGTGCGGATCTAACTCCCTCTGAAGTCCGTGTCATCGAACTGAAGAATAAAAGGAGCTTAAAGTATTTTTGCGATGCATGCCAAGAGGGTCTACGATGTATCCCAGTGCTACAGAAAAGGTTGGAAAATCTAGAGGAGCGCATGGAGACTATGATGGCTAGTTTAAAGAAGGGGGCATCTAATGGTCCCACTCCTGCTGATCGGCCA
>JAEQML010081102.1:0-11344 GCA_016904865.1 Pissodes strobi | reverse complement strand
TTTTTTTCCCCCTTTTGTCACAAAATTGAAAACTTTGATGCTACTATATTCAACTAATTCTGCACCATTTTGCACGCGTATTTTCAAATTCTGCACACTCTTTTGTGGAAAGTTCTGAGGTATCAAAAATAACTAATTTTGCACACTCTTCTGGAGAAAGTTATTAGGTACCAAAAATTTTGCATTCCCCCACACACAATTTATAGCTTTACCAATTTGAGGTTAGGTGTTTGTTATTTTTCGTTCTTGGCAGATAGTTCTGGCCATTCGTATCGATTTAGATTTTTCAAGAAGTGATGACTATGAGTGATAAATAAAGCATAAATTAGCCGAAAAGAGCCCTCATGTTAATAGCAGATTATTTTATTTTTTTAATATAATATCCTGTATATTTTTATATATTAATTTCCCTAACAGAATTCTATATTTTGCCAAAGGAGATTTGCATCTTTCTATGACGATGTTATTGAACAAGACTGCAAATGGTGCAAAGGTTTTTTTAATACGAATATTAGTTTTTTTCAGACGCTGGAGCAAAACGACTTATTTCTGAAATCAGCATAAATATCATTTAAAAAAAGCTTAAAACTGGATTATTCAAGTGTTCAACTTGGCAATTGAATCGATCTAATACTGGTATAAGATGAACTGGGTTAGTTGCGTTTTTTCATACTTAATTTATATTTTGTTTACTATTCATATACTTTCTCTTTCATATATTTTACTATATTTAGTTGATTTTAGATGGTGTTGTTGTACCTTGTTAAATCATGTAATTACATACAGGGACAAGTATTGACACCGACATTGTTTAAAATTTATATATACGGGCGCTGCAGCACTAATAGCTACAAACCTGGACCACCTACCACACAAAAGATGATAATTAGCAAATGAGCAGGATCAAGGGAAAACTATGGGTTATACGAAAAAGGGACCAAATTCACAATAAGGTAGTAGAAAAAGTGGATACATATAAATATCAAGGGATACTTATCAACAGAAATAATAAACGTTCAGTGAAAATTGAAACTAGGATAAAAAAAAACTAGAAAACACCTGTAAAGATGAAAAGATTTAAACCTGGAACTATAAGATTGACGAAATGCCATGTTTTGCAAAATAGAGACGTCGACATTGAGGAAGAAGAAGGTTGGACCCGTTCGAAATTTGGGTACACAGAAACACATTGATATCACAGACCGAATGGATAACACATTATGAACTATGGAGAAAAATAATTATTAAATAATGCAAATTGAAATCCATGGAATACATTATAAGAGGAATGGAGTACCACTTAATTGAAGTATTAACAATGGAATTGATTTATGGTAAAGTCAGCGCAAGAAGCGATCCTCATGGAAGTGAAATCCGAGAGAATGGTTCAAATGCAGTACCACAGAATTATTTAGATAAGCAATGGTACGAATTGGTGTGATGATCGTCAACCACCAAACTGATGATGACACTTAAAGAAGAATGGCTAAGTTATCAGCGACAATGAAAACAGCAAATCTAAGGTTTGCGAATGGTACTATAATCAGAGGTGCCAATGAGCGTAACATAAAACAATTTTTGGTTCAGTATTAATCAACTAAATGAAAAAAGTTACGATTATATACAAGAAAAAAAATAGAGCATATGCCAAGTGATGTAAAGCGCGGGCGTGAGATCTCTTGCACGTAAGCCACCAGTCTGGGCTCATGTTGCGCCCACTCATAAACCATTTCAGCCTAGGTAGCTCGGCCAACCTAGCGAAGGCACACAGTTTTCTCGGTGGAATCCGATAGTGTCCTCCCAATTTAGCACACAGCTTCTGCAGGGCATCTCTCTTCTCTTAGCCAACGCTGGACAGTCGGCAAAAACATGAGTGTATGACTACTCACCCATCAAGTACCATCTGCTTGACGGATCTTCTACGATCCGAAGTAGATGCAAATGCCTGCGGTGCCTTGTTACTAACCTCATGTCCACCCTCTTCAGAGCCAGAAAGGCATCCACCCTACAAGGCGCTGGTCTCCTAAGAGTAAGTCCAATCTGTCTTATTCCAGGATTAATTCACAATAGTTCCTGAGTCTGATCATTCATTGCGTTTCTTAGGACGGTGGCGGCGGCCGTACTATAAGAGACATTTAGGTTTACTAGCCCACGCCTTACGCCTTAATTGGATGCATTGTGGAACCCTGTCGTGCCATACGATCACCCTCCTCGTTTCTCAAGACATTCGACTGTCCCGGAACCCATACAAAACTTACCCTATTTTGCCCGGTCCAGACCTCCAAGACGTCCTTATACTCAAACACCAGCGCATAATATGCTCTATCAGACTCAAAGGCCGACAGAGCAGCTATGCTGATCGAGCAAATGTAGCTATCCTTTTCTCGGAAAGCTCTTAACAGGTTCCTAGCTAGTTTATTTTACAACATCGATAGTTGTAAAGATAAAATTGTTACAGAGTAGAGAGGACAAGAACAGTATTATACTGCAAGTCAGTAAATGGAGGAATCATAAATAATATAACCGTAAGCTCAGTTTTTTGATTTTACTTCTGAACCTGAGTGTTTATGGCATACGATGGCTTTGATGGCGGATCGAAGGCAGATTGCCTTATTTCAAATATAGATGTGGCGATGAATGTAAAAATGCCATGTACAGCTTGTTGTAATCACGAATTAGTTAGCAATGAAATGTGCACGTTACAGAATATGTCTTGTTTTCTATGAACACAGGCAAAATAATGCTATATTAAAAAACTTATGGTGAAAGCGAAACCAGATGGCAAGAGAAAATGTGGATGGATCCTCACTAGACGCTTGATGGATAATATCATCAAATTATTGAACTCGCAATTCGTTGAGGTGGTGCACTTATCAAAGAGTAAGAAGATATGTCGCACATTAGAAGATCAAGGGCATGCCCCGATTCACCTGATAAGAGTTTATGACATGGAAAATGTCTATTTAGATTATAAGGAAATTTGATTGAAATTCCTCATTAGAAAATTAAACGATTTCTTTATTCGAAAAATGTAAAGTATGTTATTTTAAATTTGATACATTTTAAAGAAACTAGTTACAGTCAAATATATATTTCTTTAATTTGAGGGCATGTTCAGTTTTAATCGTAAAATCTAAAATAAAAAATTGATAATCGAAGATTACTCGTCGGCAAATGATCGGTTAGGACTTCAATTAAAAAAACATATTGAAAAAATACAAAAAGACAATATACAGACGGAGTTTTTAATTATTCGAGTCACCAGAGCGGGGTTTGTATTTCAACCACATCTGTTTTAAGTTAAGTAAGTGTTTTATTACCTGAGGAGCCCACGCCTTACGCCTTAACTGAGACCATTTTTCATTATTAACGTCAAGAAATTATTGTTTTCATTTATGCGGTATGCTTGCTTTACTATTTTGAGAATAATGAATGACTGTTGATGTCCATATAGGACTTGACTGCACCGTATTCTATAGGTAATAATATTAGTATGTAATAGACCATGGTTAAGATATTTAGGCTCAGATTGTGTTCATGTCTCAATAAATTTTTTTATGGTCCTCCAAATCGAGAAGAATAATGGATGACTGTGCATCAGATCCATCCCAGTTTCCCCATTAGATTTTTTTAGTATTCGTCAGTAGTATATTACTATTATAAACTACTTACACTTATTTTAAGGAATTTTAGCAATTAAGTTGAATAGGGAACTAAGAAATAGTCTTCCCGTGTAATAAATATTTGAAAATGATGTTAACGGGGACACAGTAATTCACCAGTAGCCACTATACTACGAAGATTCTTGCTAATCGTATCGTGCACCAGAAATGACGTAGTCGTTCTGGCCGCCAGGATTTTAAATGTCATAATGTCTGGTTCCGGCTGCCGACCAGGACCTGATCTACTACCACTATGAATACTAATAAGCAACATTTAATAATAAACAGAGTAATTAATATTAGCGTTGATGGTTTACTTCTGCATAATTATATTATTAAGGGAATATATGCTTATTGAACCCCTGTTGACAAAACATTGAGTACAATTTTGATCAATAGTTATCATCGTAATAAAACACTGAAGCGTAACACCTAACAAAATTACGATTTTTGAGAAGATGCAATTTCCAGATTTTTTCCGATTGCCGATTTGGCCTAGTGATAGAAAGCTCTTCATTTTGCCTGTTCTTTAATGGTGGCGGGGTTTATTTTGGCTACAAAATTTCGTTCAAAATCTGAATATAATCATATGAAGTTGATTTTAGTGTTATATGTCAATCATTTGATCAATATCTCGTTGCTACAAAAATACCGTAGATCTTTGTTTTTTCTCGAAATCTCAATTCATTGTAAAAGGAATACTGACGTTACACCTAAGTAGTTGTAAGAAGAAATTTCCGTCACTACGTCACGCATGTGATTCTTTGATTTTAGCGATTACTTAGTGTCAGCATTCTTTTAGAGAGAACTTATCAAAATGCTTGAAAGAAAATAATTAACACTCATGTTTTCCAAATTATAAGATGAAGCATTGGTATTTTGTATGGTCTTAAATTCACATCCTTAATCTCGCGGCTACTGTGAAATAGCTAAAGGATGAAAGTTTCCATCACTGCCACTGGGTTAAAGTCCCAAACCAAAAAAAAAAAAATAGAAATTATAGGTTTTGAACTCAACTATGCCTTTTGTCCTGTCACAAGTCTCTTTAATGACCTACTGGCATCCATTTAAGTGGTTTTAAATTGTAGTTGTCCCCACATATAGGTAGTCCAAGTAAAATTAGGTTGCAAACCGTTCGTGACTCCGAAATCAGTTCGTTAAAAGCAAGTCAAGTAGTGCACAGGTGTTGAAAACGAGCATTGTGTAACATGGATAAGACAACGGACCTCCGATTCGCTGCGTAAGTATAGAAATTCCATTTTTGCTGAATCTCTACTACTTGAGAGTAGATATGAAAATAAATAGTCTGACCGCAACACATCCCAGATCCGAGACTGGGTGAAGAAGTTGACGATTATATCTATTATTCAACTGGGACTTAAAGATAAAACAAACTATAAATGAAAAGCTCATGACAACAAATCGAATACGGCTATGTCATCAATGATTTTTGGTCGGCGGAACAATAAGACCCTTTTTTCAATGATGAAATTGCTAGAATGTGTGTTCAATATAATAATTCTTATATATCTAAAAAGAACAAGAATATAGTTTTGTAACGGCAAATGAAATAAAAACTTTTTTGAAATATTACTAATCAGTAGTTACGTGCCCCTTCCAAGAAGAAGCATTTATTGGGAAACTACAACTGATGCCCGCATGAACTAGTTTTGAACGAGGTCGACTTGAGTTGATTATGTTAAATATTCATTGTTGTGATGATGATACTTTGGAAAAGAACCATAAATTTGCTCAAGTTCTTCCATTGTTTTGTAAATACATAAAAATTTCATTGAATTTTCAATTCGAACTGAGAATCATAGCATAGAACTGATAGAAGAATGTATAATTCCAAACTTTGGAAACCATGGAAGCAAGCAATATATATTGAACAAACCAGTGAGATTTGGTTACAAGGTATAAAAGGACTGTACTAGTGGTAGTTATATAAATTTCATCGAGCCAAACTAAGAATCCAAATTCATCTTAAAAACTGCCTGCAGCCAGTTTCCTTAAGAACCGATCTCTGCACGTTGGAGTTGATGGACACATCTCAGACATATTCACCCTTAATACGTGTCTCAGGGCGCAATACTTCCACCTCATTCCTCATTTATATGAATGACCTGCTGACCGAAACCAATAATCCTGTTTACAGCTTTGCAGATGACAGTACCCTTGTCTCCCAATTTAGACGAGAAAAACTTTTACAAGCGAGACACTCACCGCAGACAGGAGCAGATTACAACAATTAATCAAGATCTGGAGAAGGTTCGAACTTGGGGCAACAGGAATTTGATCTAGTTCAATGCAGCAAAGACACAAGTAGCCGCGTTTACCAAGAGGGCCAATACGGCGGGTCCTGATATCATTATAGCAGGATCGACCATCCTTTTATCCTCGTCAATCGGACTACTGGGTGTCTCGGTCAACAGCAATATGTCCTGGCATGGCCACGTTGCTAACATCGCAAAATCAGCATCGCAGAAGCTTGGTGCGCTATTTCGCAACAAAAAACTCTATACACCGCAGCAGTTGCTCTTGTTCTACAAAGCGTAAATAAGACCATGCAAAGAATATTGCTTACACACCTGGGATGCCGCACCTAAGCACACCCTAAAGCTGCTGGATTCCATTCAGAAGAGAGCTGTGCGTCTCGTCGGCGACCCGGAGTTGAGCCGGGATCTGGATAGTCTGGAACACCGTAGACTTGTGGCCGAGATATACCTGTTTTACAGATATTTTCAAGGCAGCTATTCCCAGGATTTGGCACGCATCATCCCGCCCCCAGCAACGCTTGTCAGACAGTCGCGACAAACGGCAAGAACGCACCCGTTCGTTGTACAACTGGAAACGCCTAGAACATCGCTTTACAAGGACTCCTTTGTGTGGCGCACTGCATTACTCTGGAACTCACTCCCAGGACATCTGTTTTCCCCTAATTATATCCTACAACTATTCAAGAATCGTGTCAATCAACATCTTCGCGGACACACCGCTCGTCGAGTGCCATAGGATCTCACGTTAGTGTGGGTGCCAGAGTCATAAGAAAAACAAACAAAGATATTGGCTTAGGACCTTCTGTCGTTTTGCATATTATTTCTATTTAATATTTTTTTCACCACAATATTTGCTCGTAGTTCCTGTCCAATAAAGAGTAAAGAAGACATGAAGAAAGATTAGATGGGATGCTATAATATCGTTCCATAGAATTTAAATTTAAGCAAGATGGCATGCCAGCATTGTGGTTAGTATTTCTTCCAACAATATTGCGGTATAATCAGTCCAAAATATATCAAGAGATAACAAAAAAGAAAGGGAAAGTATTACCGTGCAACAACACCAATAATATCTATTTACATAATAAATGTACGGATGGTGTGGCTCGTTGTGAAAAAAAAACATCAGTATGTACAGAACAAGAATTCGCGATAAACAATTGTATTTTTGTCTTATCGCATTTATTTTGCATGATGTCGAACAAACTTCATGGCAATTGTACAAACTGGTTGGGGGGCAGCTGGATCATCTATCATTTCGGCAATGAGTCGCTTTCTCGTTTTTGGAAAGATCACAGAGTAGAAAAAGAAGAAAACCTTTTTTTTGTGAAAATGCGGATTCCTGCCATGATCGACTGGATCAATTGGTAAGCCAGCAAGAGAAGATAATAAGGTGCAGAGTGTGTCATAACAAGGTGAAAACGATATGCATCAAATGCAAAGTAGCGGTAGCGCTGCGGATTCCTACTATTCCTATTGTCATCTACTACTTGTGTCGAAAATACGCAATATAGAAACTTTATTCTCCTATCTATTAAATATACATATATTAATTTTAACAATAGTTCATTCAGTGCTTACGAACTTTCTGCAAATACCTCCCAATGCAATGTAGATAGATCTATCTATGTTCATTATATGCCTCGATTAGACATGTATTTTCTAAAAAAATTTGATGCACAAATACGGGATACAATTATTATCACTTAAACATTACTTACTCATAAAAATACAAACATTTCAGCACAAATAGTCTAAATTTTTATTTTATGAGATAGTCTAAACTACATACCTACAGTAAAAATTAAATATTAAATGAAATGAAAATTTGAGCCTTAAAAATTAATTAAAAATTGAAACTTTTGAGATATTGGTCATTGGCATGATTATTATACAGATATTGCCCACAGATATTAAAATCTAAAATTGTAACATAAATAATAAAAGCAACTATTTTTCCTCACAATTTTGGCCCACAAAATACATTTTTTTGCTCTGGGTCACAGTATTTTTGGCAGATGCAACATGGAAGGTCACATTCAAAGATGATTCTAAATTCGGATTGAAATAAGTCTTTTGGGTAAATGTATTTATCTCGGTATTTATAGTTCCTTTTTTTAATAATAACGTACGGGACATAAGTTGTGAGGAAGAAATTAACAGGCTTGATCATCAAAATAAAGAAATTTTACTTGAAGATAAATATTAATGGTTAATTTTACATCTTTTGACAACATGAAAAGTAATCTACAAAACTGATAGCTGACCATGGTTCCCAATGGCACGCAATTTGGCTAAGCCTTGTTTTATCTTCTTTTGAACAATGTTCGGCTCCACTTCCCGAACGTTTGTAAAAATTCTGGCCTGCAATTATCGTTTTAATTCCAGTTTTCGGTAAAATAGTGCAAGGTTTACGGACACACTTTGCATTTTCAAGCTTTGTACAAATTCACAGTTTTACTTTTGGGCAACAGTCCAATTACGAATTTCAAGTCTGTATGACATTTTGAAATTAGTTCTTGAATAAATTTGATATTTCTGAATGACAATAACATATGATTTCTTTACTGGTTTCATGGTAAGTAGATTAGGCATTAGAATCGAGTAGAAATTGCACAGGCACAGTTATTTTTTCCCAAAACCTACGTCTCATGCGTTACATGCAATGGTTTTTATTAACTTTATACAGCAGGATTGGTGGCTAAAACTTGACTTTTATTTTTGTTGTTTCAATGTCTAAATGAAATAAATAACGCCACTACCAGTTCTGAAGTATTTGTTGTAAATAAAAAAACATACCAGAATAATAAAAAATGTGATAATCACTATTTTGAGAAGAATATGCAAGAAAATAATTACACATGTGGCAGATGCACCATATCAGAATGTCCTGGTTGGGAAATTATTTGTAGAAGACGCAATTTGATTGATCATTATACCAGATGTTGCACTGAAGAAACTGATCCTTAAAATTGCTCAGAATATGATAGTGATATTGTAGACACTGAAGATAAAATTGAACTGTCTTAATTAAGAATGCTGAACGTGCCCGAAAAGTGTGAAAATATTTTCAGAGAAAAATATAGGTGAAGTAACCATTGAATTTGTACTGGATACTGTTGCCGATGTCAATATGTTGCCTTACACTGTATATTTAAAAATCAAAAGGAAGCCCTCACTTTATATGATCAGAAAATTTATTCATATACTGGACATAGAATACCAATAGTATGATTTCTCATGTCAGATAAATTCAAAGAAATACCAGGTTTGCAGTTGTATTATTGCCCGAATTTTATTATTTTGGGTATAGTGTATAAGATTTGTATGAAGAATGATATTGTAGAAGAGTTTATAGATGTGTTCACAGGCATGGGAAATTGAATCCAGGACAATATGAAAAACTGTACTACAATTTGGCATAACCTGTGCTTCTTAATGAAAATGTCTGTTCAAATTAATTTGTACTTAAAATTATCAGTCTGTTTGAATGAAAATAGTAACTTAAAGAAAAAGAAAAGGATTAATTGTAAGCACAGGTTATGCTAAATTGTAGTCCAGTTTTTTCCTGTTGTAGCCTTGAAAAAGACCGCAATAAATGGTCGAAACGTCGGCAAATTTCGATTAAGGAAGTTTTTGTTATAAGTCCTATACCCACAACTTCACATACATTTAATTATTGAGGACACTAATATTGCTGCAGTATTTAACTTTTAGTTCAGATAAAATAGAGTTTGGTCTTAAGACGATAAAATACGTTGGACATATAATATCAGAAAATAAAATTGAGGTGAATCATGAAAAAATAAAAGCAATTATAGAATTGACAGTTCCCAAAAATAAAACATAATTGCAGAAATTTTTTGAGTTAATCAATTATGTAGATAAGTTTTAAACAAAGAAACATCAGTCCTGAGCAAATTGCTCTCAAACCAAATTAGTGAATTTGGGGTGCGAATGAAGATACGTGTTTTGTAAAAGACCAAAAAACTAGTTACCACTGCTTCTATTCTGAAGCATTTTTGTTAGAAACAAGATAATAATTGTTCTATCTGTCAATGCTACTAAAAATGGTTTGAGAACAGTAATAATGCAGAGCTCTAGTCCAATTGTTTTTGCCTTATTGGAATGGAGCACAGGTAAATATAGCCAGCTTGAAAAAAAAAACAATTGTCTATTTTGTATGGATGCAATTGATTCCACTAGTCGTAAGGCACCAAGTTTATAGTTGAAACGCCTAACTTCCTTTGGCCAGCCTCTATAATCAAATTTAATCACCTGTTGAAGTTTATTATCATGCCGCCATGATAAATATTATTTGAAAACTAACATTTCTTCATTAAATAATAACTAAGATCATTACATAGCACCTATTACATCGTGTGTTATGTGTTTTACCTTTCTTATCTAGCACTTGTATTATAAACATATACCTATTAGAACTATTACTGTAACTGTTGAAGTCACCAAAAATATCCATGAAAGTCCGATCAATCCTCAATAATTGCAGGATCACACCTGGGCAGAGACTAATTAGTTGTTACTCTGGTGATATCATCAACGGGCGTATGAATCTTATGAGCATCTTTAGTGCATCCATAGAATTGCAGATGTTGTAAAAAAATGCCGCCACAATCTATCAAGAATCTCATAAGTTAACTTTTTCTCCAATGAGGCAGCAATTCCACTATAGATTGTATATTAGTTAAAATAAATTACATGGCCAATGGTTTACAGAAGGGAGGGTTATTAGTAATCGACCCTTCCTCTAAGGTGCTTAATTTATAGTTGCACGATGCTAGTAGCCAAAGAAATATATTTTTTACAGCTGCAATTATGAAATAGTATATATTCTTTTGACAACTTAATCCTTAAACCGACACGAAAATACGAAATAAAAAAGTATAAATTCAGTATTTCTTATTATGACAAATTTGATATGCTAAATATCGTCAAAATTAATATTATACAGTGTTAAGTCAAATTATTATCCGATAAACGCTTTCCTTTTTAGACCAAAAATAAGCATTAATTATTGTAATTAGACAGCTATAAACGTCTATCTTAATACGTATATTTAACCCCAATTTAAAGAATTTTCTTCGCAATTAATTTTTTCTCTGTGATCAAACATTTCAGGTGACATTTATAGGTTGGATATATATTATTTCATTTGGTATTTAGTTTTAAGTTTTTATCTTCCACAATTTATTACTCTGTGTGAACAATCAGTGTCAATCACCATGATTGGCGTTCGATATTTACCGAGAACTATTTACCTGTTTTCGGAAAATTGTATTATTATATTTTCGTTTCTTTCTCGCAATTTGTTCTAATTTAAACTAAGATTATCAGGAATCGTTACAAGTTGCGAGCGAAAGTTGTTCTTAGTTTAAAAATCGT
>JAEQML010081101.1:0-11345 GCA_016904865.1 Pissodes strobi | reverse complement strand
GCTATTATTCTTTGAGTAAATAAACATATTTTAAACTCTTCCATGCGCGGGAGCATGATTACCTTTTGAAGGTCTGCAGAAAAAAATACTTTGCCAATATCCGATTCTTTTTCTGCATTAACACTATACACTTTTTCTGGCAGATGTATATTTTGTTTTATGTTTCAAATATTTGTCACAATACTCACACTCTGGGCTTATATTTCCCTCTGTATGGCAATGATTTTTAAATTCTTCGCACTCTTCGTGACCTAAACGGGTAAACGATATTTTCAGCTCGTTGCAACATGTTTTTCCTATTAAAAGTTAGCAAGCAAGTAAAGATTTTAACTAAAAACAAGTCTAACATCGGAGAGTCGTGTTTGCAATGCCCGGCTGCGGGGTGGAGTCGTAGCGCCACCAGTTGTTACCAACTAAACTGGAAAAGCTCCGCTGGTGTACGGGGTTGTTAGGCACGCTTATCAAACAAAGAAACTCAATCTTAACTTAACAAGAAAACACAATCTAAATTTAAGGATCAATCTATTTGCTTATAGTTTTTTTTTTCTTAAAACAGCAACAATAATACAGTGAGATTTTTGCAATTTAAACGCAAATGAATTTCAAATGACTATTAATGTAATTAATGATAAGTGTACAATATGACTATTGTACGGAGGCCAATTCTGTTGTTAACTCGGTACTGTATGCCTTACACTTAAATGTTCTAAACCCTACAATCCGAAGTGATCACTTTGGTTTACCTAAGCTTATTACGTATGCGTGCGCTAGTAGCCGCACCAATTATAAATGTAGCGATAATAATATCAATTGATAAAAGGCCAAAATAATTATATCTATCTACCAGATAAACAAATAAATAAATGAATAATAAAATTATTGAAAGCTATCTTAAAGCTTGGCTGTGAATGCTTCATTTATATTAAAATATTAAAGCGATTACATCAATCGGTCAGGTAAAAATAAATGAATAAATAAAATTAATCTATCTTAAAGCTTGGCCGACAAGACTAGATTTATATTTAAGTATTAAAAGAAACGATTATGAATTTGACCGGAAAAATAAGTGATTAAATAAACTCAAGCTATCTTTAAGCTTGGCCGACAAGACTAAATTTTTTGAAATATTAGAAACAATTATTAATCGACAGGAAAAATATCATATGTTATATAAGTAGAACCTAGTCAACCATACCCCATTAGATCCGATTGTCAAGTTCAGTTGTGGAGGCAGGAAGTACTTCTTGTGCAGGCGCCTGGCGGATGATTATAAGTAACCGACAATTCATCTATTCCCACATTTCCGAGACGACCCGATTGATGTGATATTAGGTAACCGACGAGTCAGGCTTATTTGTCGGGTACATATTTAGTCGGGTCGGGTAGTATTTGGTGAGTTATTAAAATGGTATTTAGTAATCGATGATTCAGCCTGAATCGGCCGTTACATACAATGCTTTAAATGCACAAATTGCTGTTTACCTGGAATGAAATAAATTTATTTGGGTTTGAATTATGGCTCAATCATACTATGATCATACAGGGTGATATCACCAAACTACACGGTGAAAAACGACAAGTTAATGCACATGTTGTGCTGTTTCCCCAACAAATTAATATTTTCATAGTTATATTTCTTAGATTTTATTTAGGTACCATTTATTATGTCTACTGATCATTATACCTGTAAGTATGATAAAATAAATATACTTACCTGCCTAAGTTAATTTTCTTTCGTAAAATTCTAATTCTGTTTTAATAAGAATACTAAGTTTTTTCTTGATAAGAAATAATAACATCTATTACTTTAAATATTTTCCAATATAATAATTTCAATTCTATTATACATATAAAAAATAGCTCCAGCTTAAGAAATTATGCATTTATTTAACTGCCTGCATAAAAGAGGCTAAAATCACGTAATACGTTAACTTCGTACTCGTAGTAATAACTGAATAAAAACGCAATGATTAATACAAATGTCCATACTAGTAGTATATTACACTAAAAGTAAAGTTCTTCATTTGTTTCTTCTTAAGTTACTTTTTCTGCTTTGTATCTCCTATTGACTGGCCCTTTAAAACATAGGTATTCAAAGAATGAGGAGCTTTATTTATATGAACCTTTTCAAGGTCTCCCTAATAATCTTTTGCCTGTAATGCCACTTTTTTGTCGACTTATGGCTGTCGGCTGAACACCAATCGTAGTACCCCTTCTGGTAATTACTTTTTTTACAATAGTTCGATAATAAGTGCCCTTTATACTTGAAAGAAATGTGAAGTCCACTCAGCAAAGCAGGAATGGAGTTACCATACTTGCTAGCGTTATCGAGGTATGCTGTTACTGCTGGGATAAAATTAATAGGATCATCAGTTAAATTTTTGAAGACATGATCTGTGTGTTGCTCCCATCCTGCCCTTAGTTCTTCAATTTTTGCTGACGCATCTAACGACTCACTGGTATTCTCATCAAAGATTTTGAGAATATCATCACCCTCGTTATTACTAGGGTTGGTTTTCGTTGATATGCTCTGGACTATTTCTAAATGTAAATTGTCACGTAAAAGTGGCAAACACATTTTTGGTTTTGCTATATTTCCCGTTGCTAAATGAAATGGAGAAAGTTTATTTTGTTGTGATATTGTATTAATCGTGAAAAGGATGTTGAATTTTGAAATGACTGCTGCCTGACGCTTACAGTGTTTGCCATTGAAACCGTCAGCACAAGTACACTTGCATAAAATCATATCGACAGAGTAAATCACCTCGGGATCTGAAAAACTTTCTACAAGGTATTTTTGATCACCCAAATCCTTTATATTCGCTTCTACTTTTGTCTCCTTGCGCATGTATCTTTCTTGGACAACTTTACAAACTCTCTTTAAAATGATATCGAGTATTCTTTGAGTGTATTAACTTTCGAAGCTGGTACAAATAAAATTGGCTAGCTGAGGCAAGTTAAAAGCCTTTGTTCTTTCGAGCGATATATCCTTTAAAAGTCTAAACATCACTTCTGCGTAGTTATTGGTATCTGATCCTCTTAATGGAAGGTTTTGTCGGTAACATATTGACCAGTCTTGTATACGGGTAAATAATTTTTCCACATAGGCCCGAAATTTCATGTGTTTGCAGTTTGAATAGAATTATTTATGTGCTTCTTCTAATTCACTTTCCGATTTACCATACACAAGTTTTCGAAAAAGCTGATAGCAGATTTGCTTATCAGCTTTAAGCACACTATTCTTCGACATATTTAATCAGCGCCAGCATGCTTTGAGGACATGAAAAACGCACAATAGTAATATAGAAGTTGGGAAATATTTCTTAAGTACTTTTATTTCATTGAGGTCATCATCTGTCATTATAACTTTAGGTTGTAATTTAACGTTAATGGAATAAAGAAGAGCTTCAATCGCAGCATCAAAAACTTCACCCATTTGGCTGCTGCTAAGAATAAAGGCAATTGGAACACCACCAATTTCTGATTGGGTTACGGAAAAAATAAACCTTGTGGTCTTGTAAGTCACAATTTCCTGTAGCACCTACAAATAATATTTCCGATACTTGTGGAAGCCTTTGAGCTCTCTGCATTAATGGGGTAGATATGGCGGCTGCATACTGGTCTCCTACCTTTACTATTTTAAATAAGATTCCATTTTGCGATGATAAAATTTCTTCGAGTTTTTCTAACATGTTAAAACCAGTTCGTTCATCATACTGCTGCTTGAACGTCTTTTGCCATAAGTTTGTGACATCTGATTTTGTAGGAAAATAGAAGCGATCAAAAATTTTCTCATAATATTTATTTCCATATAATTCCATCTTTGTTGTATAAAAAGTGTGGTAAGCAGAACTAGCAGAATGACCTTTCTCAAATAAATGTAAATGATCTTGTTTCGCATCAGGACCTAAAGGCCTTTCCCTAAGAGCGTCTGCAACATCTACTCTGTGATTATGATTGTTACGTAACTCTACTGTACATGGATATTGTTTATCAACCTTTTCTTTAGATTTTGATTTTTCGTAAAAACGTTTTATTGTTACGAATAATTTAGCTGGACAGTTTATATTTCTTACCTTTTTATCTCTCAGTTTTTTTCTACAACGTGTATTAAAGTGGCCATAATATATCCTTTTAAAAAGATTCCGCGTCTGCTCGTTTGTTTTACAAGTTTTATGTATACTCCAAGTTACTTTCGTAAGCTGCTCAAGATCCAGTACTAATTTCTGAAAATAAAATTGGAATTACCCCTACCGCTAAAAAATTCTATATTTTAAAGTATCTAAATGGTTATTAAAAAGGTGTTTATTTAAAAAGATATTTTGAAATAAAGGTCACATTATAACAGCCACTTTTTCGCTTCTACAAAATGGCGTTATTGATTTTAAGATTCGACGTTTTTCCTTAGGACAACCATCATCACTTTGGATATTTTAAATACGGACCTGGATTTTTTATCAGATTTTAAGCCAGTAACTGATCAATTATGTTAAAAATAATCTTATCGGCACTTTCCATAGGAACACAATGTATTAGATAGAGAAAGGGAACAGGACCTCACCAGAAAAAAAAATTAAAAAAATCGTGCATAGGTCACTGGTTTTGGGATTTAATTTAATATAAATTATTCAGGTGCGTATTTAAAATAAAAGTTGATGATGGCTTATCATAGATAAAAGAAACGTCGGATCTTAAATTCAATCACGTCATTTTGTAGAGGGGATAAATTTGATGAATTGTGTGAATATTTTTTAATTTTCAATGTTCATAATTAAATCTTTAAAATGTACTACAAAAACGCAAAATAATTTAGGATCCGAAATTTCAAACAATTTTTTCGAATACTACCCTGTCGTTTATCCAAGCTAACAGCTTCTAGCGCGTCAACTCATACTCTTAGATTAGGAAATGGGGTATTCCGTTTCTATTCCATTCCTAATAACTTAATCTAATAAAAATTCGTGGGAAAACCGTTAAATTCTAAATCATTCATATTATGGACTATATTGTGTAGAATTAACTATAAAGATACATATGTTCATGCAAAAACACTTTAAAAACGCCATAATAACAGTGTGGTTAGTGTATACTCGTTAATTCAAAATTTACAACGATGCTTTTTAAAAGCCTACTCTCCTACGATATAAAACAAGAAAAAATGTTTTTAAACTTACCTGAACGTCTTCGTTTGAATAAATTTGAAATTTGTAGATATTATCTGTTATCTTTTTGTATTGCACACGATTGTAAAATTGTATTTTAATTATTGACATTCATGAAAATCAAGACGGAAAAAATTTGATCTTCTGTGCTACGTGACCATTCAACAAACAATTAATAATGTAGCCGACAAGTGAATCTGAGTCATCGGTTTCTTAATACTTTGTTAATCGGTTTGCGGCGGAAATAATGCGCGCCGGGCACCTATTATATTTCGAGTACTGCTATGACACTCGATGGACCCGAGGGTAAAACTAGCAGAGGACTCGATAGCCCGGTAATAGAAACTGCTGTGGTGTAGCCCGGAGATAAAACTTATAGCCCGCTGATAAGATCCTGTAATAACCCAATAGGAATTAGACGAAGCCGCTTATTTCAATGAAAAAACTATAGCCCCCTTACATAAATATATTTTCTTTATAAAACAAATCCCCCAAAAATTATCAATGGATTTTCAATGACCTTCAGCAAATAAAAGAAATACTAAGGTACAGACAACTTGAATATATATAAAAAGAGATAGGTATGAATCACCCCTAAAAAATATAAACTTCCCCATATGATCAAAACTAAAGTCACATTAAAAGAAAAATTCAGATATGATGAAAGGGAATAGATAAGATAACTCATGGAATGCAATGCATGTGGTCAATGTACAAAAAAAAGGTTAGCACAGATAAGGCAATTAAATCGTTAAATTAGAAAAAAAAACTTTAGCAATAATTACCTCTCTTGTGTCGGAGGGTGGCTTGAGAATCAACGCAACGATCTCGATCTTGTACGATGAGCTTGGAAAGCCTCTAGTGTAGGATTTAAATCCCGATAAATCGGTCGTGTCAAAACACAAACTAGGAACTCAACCCAATGTCCCCTAGAAGGGGAAGTATAAAATGCAATACTAAAAGCTGAGTCACTATGACTGCACTTAAGCAAAAACCTTCCTCTATCACCGAAGGGTATTTCTAGAAGAACTCTGCATCCGTTTCAGTCAATTTGCCTTTCCACTACCACGAGATTAGAAAAAAAATAACGTCAGATCAGAAAAAGTGGTAGGGCCGAGAACTGCCATATCGTATTCTAACGATTCGGTACGAGGAATAATTCTTAGATAATAAACGACTTAGTTCTCGTTTACTACGGTTGTAAAACCACGGCGGAAGCCACAATTAATGAGCTGAAATTAAATTGTTCAAGAAATACTAGAAAATATTCCCAAACGAAATGATAAAGTTTTAAAAATCTAAATCGAAAGCAACAATTACGGGAGGATAGCCCATTCCTACTACCATTCAGGGCCACCAACCGAATATTACAAAAGTTACAACCGGCCGCGTGGAAAGATAAATATGAGATTCCAAGCCAGTCAGCGGTACCAAAAAGTTATGAAATATCAGCCGGAGATTGAAATAAAGCAAATCCGGGGGTCCCAAAAAGTTATGAAATATTCAAACCGAAAATAAAATATGAATTTGACGGATCTAATGAGACTTTACAGTAGGCTTTATTAACCCAACTCTTAAAAATATAGAACGGTGCTGGCCGTTCTACGGTAATGTAATATAAATTAAGCAAAGTTATACTAATAACATAATATCTTATTTTAGTAATTTGATCGAACCTAAGCGATCTGTGGTTCGCTTATCAACTAAAATAAATATAGTCACAAAGTGCCTGAGGGCTACTATAAGAGAAAGGGATGATCAAAACAGCTACTCAAGGCCACAACAGTGTTATAAAAGCTAATCCAAATATATCATTCACCTATATGTAGAATAAAATTAATTTGCATTAATAAATACGGCCTTAAGCTTGTTGACAACAAATCGAAGCAATAAATTTAGAATTAATTAACTGAAAAGGTCATCACTCAATAATTGTTACCGCAAAATATAGCATATTTTGTGGCTAAATGCAGAATATAAAATGAACTTTGAAATCTTTTACACTGGCCAAATCAGACTGTTACATCGTTTAGGACTTTGCGATATATGTGGCTGGAACACTAAACTTGAACTCCTGGTGTTTTTCTATAAAGTCTCTATACATAGCAATGGCAGAAATATCGCTCGGTAAATAGAGCCGATTAGGTGCATATTCGCGCCTATAATGGGATATAGATGGTCCGTATGATTTGATATGTTCTTCAATAACACTTCTTTTAATTTTACGTGTTGATGGATGTCTCCCTAAAAAAAGAAAAAAAAAGAACATCAGTGCATAGTTTCGTAAAATAGTTATTTTTGTATTAAGTGCGCAAAATCAGTATTATTTAATGGCACATGAGAGTTTATTATGAAGACTAAAGCACAAAATTTACTCGAATGTGCCACAAAATACTGTTTTGCCACGAAATACAAACAATAGTTCTTTTACAACTGTTAAAAGCCAATATTTTTTAAGAAAGAAGTGTTAGGTAAAAATAACATTTTTTCGCATGTGAAAAAAACTATTTTGCGTATCTATAACAATGTAAAATAGTTATTTTGTATCTAGTGTGCAAAATACTACTTTGGTGATCGAGAACAAAAATTCGAGATCATCAAAGAATTTTGCACACGAGTTGCAAACAATATTTTTTCTACAACGGCTTTAATTTCATTAAATAATAATAGTAATAATATTGTAAATAATAACTAAAATAACTGTCAATAAAATAATACTTTAAAATAATTTTGAACTCGATTCTGTTTATTTATTTATTTTTAATTATAAAGAAAGAAGAAATTTAACTCTGTAATAATTTGAAAGTTTTTTGTTTTTGATATTTTATTTTGTAGCATAAGTATATAGAGAATTATAATAAACATAATTTTAATGCTTGACATCTAAAGTAGATGCTTTCGTTATAAACTAAAATTTTCTTGAAAAAATGGAAAATAATCGAATCAAGGCCCGGAAAACGAGATTTCTAGCCCGGTAACATCCGAACGGGGTTGCGGGTGCGGCCACTATCCTAAGCCGTAAAGACTACGGAGGGTGCAATAAAAGTTAATAGTTTTATTCCTGTTGTTGGATTTTTCGACATATCTGTAAGAAGACCATATGTGAATATACTCTTCAGGGATGGGAGGGAGATTGCCATGTTTCCAAGCTGTGCAATCACAAATATTGGGGGTAACAACGGCGCCTGGGATGCGGGTAATATTCGCTCGTGCGCCTGAACTGGCGAAACGGGGAATTACTATGCGAGACATTTATCTCGTAAGACTGTAGCGTTGGCATTGGTAAGCTTATCGTGAAGGACTCTTTGGGCCATAATGAGCCGGGATCTGTTACCACTAGGGGTAAAAGATTTAACTAGACGGAGGTGTACACTATCTTGAAGGTAATGAGAGTTATTCTACGTTAAAGAGTTCCTGTTGTTGGGGATCGGAATGACACAGGCGTCTTGATTTCCGACTTCAATTTTGATTCCAGTTGTTAAACTGTAATTTATCGAAGACAAAGTTTTGTCATATGGCTGAAACCATAGGACGTCGGGATAGACGTGGTCAGAAGTATTGAACTTAAGGGCAGGGATCATAAGCTCCAGTTCCTAATAAATAGAGGCTTACTTCTATATCGGCTGGAGGGGGTTTAAGAGTAGATTTGAAGCGGCTATAATCTATAAGGATTCTGTTCTAGGCTGCGAATTCGGGTTTTGGTTCGTCGGCATCTATGTTAATGAGAGTGGCATGTCGGTAGTGTGATAGACCCGATGGAGTGGGTTAAAGTCGCGGAACCTGTAGATTGTCCTGCTAATTGTCCTAGAGTGTTTAGAGATCGATTTTCGTCTGCGAAGAAGGAATAAGTATTAGTTAAAATTTTGTTGATCTGCTCTACGTTGTCAAGTCAGTATGCTAGTAATAGTTAGTATGGGTCAGTGTCTACGATGGTAAGATATTCAGGGACATGATAACGATATTTTGCTAGAGTCGGGCGCTGTAAAGGTGCTCGGCCAACTACTGAATTAAATACACGCTCAACGACTTGGTTTAGCCAGTTGTGTATCCTGGTTACGTTATTATCGGAGTAAGAGCCTCCTATAAAATGTGTAACGGTAAATTGTGTATCATTAACCGTAGGAATTATTTTGTTGTAGAACGTTTTTAGAATAATTTCGGGATCTTGATTAGTGCAGACTGAGGCTAGACCTTGATGTGCCAAAAGCATGATAGCTGGTGGGACGCAGCGACCGAAGTCGTGTGCAAAGTTAAAACCCGCAAAGGTGGGGGTAAAGAGAAGAAGGGGACGTTAGGGATTGTATACTGATGCGTGGTTCTTCAATAAGAGAAAAGGGGGGACTTTTAGCTCGAGGAGGAGGTTTAAGTAATCTGCCTTCAGCGGATCGCTTCTGTATAAGGCGGCGAAGTTTGATTTTGTATCTCGGACATAAAGATCGTTAACTAAATGAAAGGCATTGAAAAAAATTTGACTATAAGCAATGATTGAAGAAGTAGACGTTAGGGATGAGATTTAACGTTAAAGTCGAGAAATCTATTAGTAACTTCGTAATGCAATAGTAGTTTAATTTTTGTGTATATATTAAAATATGATATAACAAAGCGGCAATAATAAAATAGGTTTATAACTAACAGTGTGCAAAAATATTTTGCGTACGCGGGGTCATGGTAACGTAAAAAAATGATAGCAATGAAAAAAGGTGTCATTTTAGACACTGACGTTAATGTGCAAACATGTCCTTTTTTGACAGTTGTAGAAAAATGTTATTTATTTTCACATTGGAAAACCTGTTTTGCGTATCTATAATAATGTAAAAATGTTGTAAAAAAACATTTTTTACCTCTTCCGTCTATCTGTACCATTGGCATGTTGGAATGTTCATCATTGTCGTTGTTGGTGGAGTTCGTAACTAAACTTAAGGCATTTATAGTAGCATTTTATAATTTTTTGGCAAATACCCAAAGTAGACAGGAAGAAAACTCTACAGACTTGGATTTTTGTTGCAATTCTAGGGTAGGAAATACTTATACGTAATGTTGCGAGACGAATCTTTCTTTTTTCTTGCAACGTCCACTTTTTCTGCGTTATTTATGCTAAACATTCCTTGACTCTGCCAATTAAAGGTCCAGAATTGCTCATTTATGAGTCATTTGTTTTTCTGAGACTAATTCTGCTCACTTACGTTTGCATTTGCATGACGGTTTAACTCCAAATTTAGCCACATTATCTTCAAATTTACGTTTTCTGTCTTTTCCATTTTTGGTAGTTTGGGTTATTATTTGGAGTTTGTGGATTAAATTCAACATCCTTAGTCAAAAGATTTGCCGGTTGTTGTGCCTCATCGGGTCGATATAATATGTATTGAGTTGTTTTATTTTCTAAAACTGCCCCCAGTGTCATGTTTTTATTATGTTGTTTGGTTTGTGAAATAATTTCACCATCCTTATTCAAAGCAGGTTGTTGTTCATCATCAGGTTTATTATATATGTTTGATATATCCAACACTGAGTCTTCTTCTGTGTTAACATTCCTAAATGAACTGTCTGAAATATTTATACCATTTGAGTTGTAGGTATCGAGAAAGATAAAGTCATTTATCTCTTCGATGTTGATTTTTTTTTCATTATTAATGTTCTTTTCGGGGACTTTTTGTTAATATGTCTGCATATTATATCTTTCTGTTCATTCTGTAATATTATCTGACTTGGGGCCTATATTTTCCTTGTAGTGTTTTAATGCAGCACTTGGTTCTGAAAAATTACATTACTTTTTTAAAGAAATATAGTCATTTACAAGCGTGCCCAAAGTGTTAAGAAAAATTTTTGCAGCAAATTGGATTTTGTTGGGTTTAGGGAACGACGAAATAAAAGTCTAGATTTTGTTAAAGAGCCGACGTTTCGCCAAATATATTAGCTTCTTCAGGGCGCTAAAATATAAAATTGGGGTTAATACAAGCCTACTTAACGTATTCTACAAAGAAATATATATTTTCTCTTTAAAATTGCAAAACTTTAGACTTAAAATGGACGAAATAACACAGAATAAAATTACTTGGTAAGACGAATTTAAAATTTACATATTAGGTACCAAGATGAAAATATACACAAAAGTTAAAAAATATATAATTATAAACCGTAGTGGGTAGGTACTTACTTTTAAAATTCTAGACCTATGTCCATAAT
>JAEQML010081100.1:0-11345 GCA_016904865.1 Pissodes strobi | reverse complement strand
GAGAGGATGGCAGATGGAGTACAAAAATTATAAAATGGAGACCATATCTGGGAAGAAGAAACCGAGGAAGACCCCAAACAAAATGGTATGATGACCTAAAAAAGACCACAGGACTAAATTGGATAAGGGAAGCACAGAATAGAAACAACTGGAAATCTAGGGAGGAGGCCTATGTCCAATTCTGGATGAAGGAGGGCTGATGATGATGAACCTAGCCTGCCTGATTCCTGAAGGAATTCGCCATAGATCCTTGGCTCGCACGTTCATTGCGTTTCTTAGGATCGCGGCAGTCGTGCTGTAGAACATACCTATTACAGGCTCAGGTCCAATTGGACACGAGCAGCCTCCTCGTTTCCCGGGACATTCTAGTATCCCAGAACCCAAACGAGACCGACCCTATGATGCCTGACTAAGGCACTCAAGACGTTCCTACACTGAGACACCAGCGCAGAATTAACTTTATCAGACTCAAGAGTCGACAGAGCAGTTTTGCTATCCGAGCAAATGTAGATGCCCTTCTCTTAAGTGTTCATATCCGCATTTGAGGATCGCATACATCTCGGCCTGAAACATAGTTGCATAAGTCCCAAGGGCGAATTCAAGTTTCGTCCCTACACAACCGCTCCAGTGTCACCATCCATCTTGGAGACGACTGTGTACCAGACCATCCTATTAACCGGACGTGGGCTGCGATTCGCTCCCAACCAGGCATCCGTTTCGGATACATGAAATCTGAGGAGTCTGAAGGTGGGCGGCCATTCATCAACAGCCCTCCTGTAGATTTTGACGTATGCCTTAGGTGACTGAGACCTTTCAGTGTGCATGCAGACCTCAAGACCTCATACTCTAGGAATACGTGGAGGGGTGGCAAACCAGTCAGTCTATTAAGAGCCCTGGTCGGTGACGTACTCATAGCACCTGTAATTCTCACGCAACCTAGTCTCTGTTCTGCCTAACTGAGTCTTAGACGTGGCCGTTTGCGTACCGGTCCACCATATGATAATAGGAGATAATGGGGTGAACTACAGCCAACTGATTTTTAAAATATAGCCCATATCTGCCATTTCATATAATTAGTACCTTGAATGATGTCAAGAAAGGGGAATCAAACAAAACAAGAATAGAAGGTGTGTGATTCAATGCGCATGAAAATATCCAAGGGAAATGAGGTATGAGTTGCGAACAAACGTTGAACTGGAGTTGTATTAGGGGGCGTGTCGAGATTATGAAAGGTAAAATGGACAGGCTACATAGAGTAAACTCGATTTTGATTAGCCTGCCTGTGGCAAATCTAAAAGTGGGCACCGCATTCTTCCTACCAAACGGATGGGTCTACAGGTTAAATAATGACGTCACAAAACTCCTAAAGAGACATAAGGGGTGACTAATATCTCTGATGATCCGAAAGCGTCATCAATTTTGAAGTTAATTTTCATCCGAATGTTCGCTACTGACGTGTTTTATTCATATTTGTTAAATAAAAGAAACATATGCCTGAATAATAGATTTAAAATATTATTGCTTACAACGACGAATGTGAATATTTTTTTCAATGTTATTTGCTGGCATGCTTGTCCACATCTTTTCTCCTATTTTAATGTTAATTTTTGTCAAATTTCAGAGATTGCTCCTAGGACAGGTTTCTGGACTTTAACCTTTTCGGGGTCTCGGTATCATCATCATCATGGTTCTTGGCACATTTAAAAATTTTAAAATGTGTACGCTTCTTAAAAATAGAATTAGACAGAGATAATTAGATTAACTGTACTTTTTTATAATTTATTGGTAGCATAAGCAAGTTTATATAAAAATACATGTCTTACCTCGTTATTGCAGGTCTTGATCATTAATAACGTGGGCTCGTGCTGCTCTACCCGGACGTAGAATGTGGTCAGCGAGCATCCGTGTTCCTCGGTTGTGTATAGCAGTATCGGTTGGTACATCGTTATACGGACGGGCAGCCATGACCAGAGGGTGAGAAGCTGTCAAAACAAAACATTTATCTCGGTTAGAGTAAATTTCCAATATGTAGTACTATTGCGTTTGGACCTACTACTATAGTGCTAGGCAAAAATTCCTGCGTAGCGTGGTTGTCAACCAATAAAGCAGGGAAAGCTTAGATAACTGAAGTCTGAAGTGAAATGGATGTAAAAAATTTGAACTCTGACAGTGGAAATTATAAGACAAGTTTATGCATAATATAACAAACATCACCTGTCAAATTACTAACCTAACCTTATTGATTTGACAGATGGGACAGTATTCGCATTCGCTAGATGTCAAAACAGATGTGCATATGGTGGAGCATCGTGGGCTATGCTGACGAGGGCAATTTCATGCATGTAACGAATAAATACCTCATTATTAAACGCTCTACTTCATTAATTAGGAACACCGTATGTGAACAAATACATGTCAGAAAAATCAATATCACACCACACTGTTTTCAAATTTTTAATACCAAATTGAAAACCCCTTATTTTACTCAGTCATCCTTTTTGCGTCCACTTTATCTTTATTGAATGACAACAGAGAATTGCAGCGAAAATGTTTCTGTCAACAGGATACGACGATAAGAGGTACGGTGCTAATAAAAAATTGCTGCGTAAGCTGCGTTTTAAAATCTTTCAAAATAACCTGGGTAAATATTTGTCACGGTAAGCCGGTTAAAAATATATCGACGAGGTTTGAGGCAAATGACCCAGTGTCCTCAAAATCAGTTTTGTTTTCTTCGCAGTTTCATCGGAACCAAAGTGGAAATAAAAATGTCTCACTTGTTTGTGCATTTGCATTTCATATAATTCTTAACGCCTTGAGATAACTAGAAAATCGACTTCATAAATAATGCAACAATCAAGTGAAAAATAGGACTTTTAAAGTGCCAGCCAATTACCGGGGTTAGTATGAACAAATTCAAATTCCTACTCAACGCAACTGCTGATATTGGTGCCTTGGCCTGATTTATTGTTGACAGATATAGTACCCACGAGTTATCGACTTTTCCAATTTAGAAAAATGTGCTTTCAAAAATGAACCTCCTATAAACTGGTTCTCTTCAGAATTAAAGCTAGAAGAAATGTGTTATCAGTAGTTGAGGATGTTTGCAATTCAAAGGATGACCATTTTTTTTGAGCACTTAGAGTGGACTACCAAAACGCATTCGAGACACAAAGCAATAAAATAAAAGACTGCTGGAACTAGTAAATTTTGAAGGTAATAAAAATGCTTCAAATAAAGTGGCTAAAAAAATTTTGCACATGATTTTAATGATTTCTTTATTGCTGCTGCCGAGAGACTGAACCTCTCACTGCCCGGAACAACTGATTGTCTATCGACCCAGGATGCGCCTCAGTGGAACTTTTTTTTTGTTTCCTGCAACATCCCAAGAAGTTGCCAAAGTAATTAAAAACCTTACAAATCATCAGCAACAGAGTATTATAACATGAATAGCAAAATATTGCAGGAAAGTGCAGATATTTTAGTACACTCATTTACAGTGCTAATAAATAAATGTCCCAGATGAGTTCAAAATCTAAAACCTAACGCAGTTATTTCAAAAAGAGGCCCTGATATGTTGGATCCATAATCATAATTTTTGGTAAAGTTGTGAAATACCGCTGCGGGGTTCAGGTCGGAAATATCGACTACGAAGTGCTGGAAAGCTTTGTTCGATTCTTATATTCTGTGATCTAACAAAGGCCTTCTACTGTGTCCGACAGTATCCTTTTGGTCAAGCTAACGCACTATGACATTCACGGTGTGGCCTATAAGATCTATGAATGACACCTGAGCAGTTGCTGGTAGTGTGTTGTGATTCATTAATGTCCAATTGCAGATCCATACAATTTAGAGTACCACAAAGTTTCATACTTGGCCGGTGATATTATATTAAATGTGGCTAAGAAAGGCTGGGAAATGGTTCTCAACTATCAGTTAATCCGGAATCAATCTAAAACCAAAAACCTTTTAATGCCCAGTAATAACAAGCCTGACAAAAGTTGCAAGTTGATGATTGGAATTGGCCACCTCACATATATGCTGAGCTGAAAATTTTCTATGGCACTCTTTGGTTGAGAGGACTAAATGGTGTTGTTGGCCTGGATATGTTGAGTTGCATTCAAAGGCAAGCAGGCCTCGCCATCACAGGGGACATGAAAAAACGCTAACAGCAGCGTTAGATGTCCTGCTGGGCCTCCCACTCCTAGGTCATGGAAAAAGCCATATCTTTCTTCTTGCCGTATCTGGAGAAAAAGAGGTGAGCTAGTTGGACATAAAATAATTTCCCTAAACTCATACTCATACAGTCCCAACGACAGACTAAGATTGAAGAAAACATATCAACAAAGAGGCAATGAGAATATGGAGAGGCAAGCTTGCTGTAAAGGGCGTTCATGTGTTACACCGATGGCTCACGAATGGTAGGATAACAATCCTCCATAGCGAGAGTCTTCTTGGAGACTACAGGCACCCGGGAAAGCTTCCTCCTCGGAAAGCAGGCAACAGCGTACCAAGCAGGGGTGTATGCAGTCTTGATGGTTGCAACAATAGACGAGGTCAGGCAAAAAAAATGAACAAGTAGTAATTTGCTCTAATAGACACGCTCTATGCACGCAGGACTAACTCTAAATTGGTCCAGAAGTGTGGCGATGGATTGGACCCGTTGGTACAGAGCAAGAGAGTGAAGCTGATGTAGGTGCCGGGACACAGCGGGCGTGGCGGGAAACCAGGTAACAGATGAACTTAGTAACTAAAGTACCACAAGGTTCCATACTGGATCGGTGATATTATGTTAGATGTGGCTAAGCATGGCCGGGAAATGGTTCTCAACTATCAGTTAATCCGAAATCCAACTAAAATAGAAAACCGCTTAATATTTAGAAATAACAGGTCTGACAAACGATGCAAATTGTTGAGATTATTGAATTGGACACCTAACATATATGTTGAGCTGAAAAATTTCTATGGCACTCTTTGGTTGAGAGGACTAAATGGCGTTGTTGGCCTTCTGAATATGTTGAGATCTGTTTACTTTGCATTCAAAGGCAAGAAGGCCTCGCCACCACAGGGGCCATGAGAAAACGCCCACAGTAGCTTTAGATCTACTGGGCCTCCCACCACTCGAGGCCTGGGTCATGCAGGAGACCATATCTTCCTTCTTGCGATTGTGGGTCAGTATTTGGAGAAAAAGGGGTGAGATAGTTGGGCATGGAAGAATTTTCCTACTCATACAGTCTAGTACCCAACGACAAGCTAAGATTGAAGAAAACATATCAACAAAGAGGTAATGAGAATGTGGAGAGGCAAGCTTGTTGTAGATGACGTTCTTATATTACATAGATGGCTGATGAGTGGTAGGACAACAATCCTCCAGAGCGAGAGTCTTCTTGGAGACTACAGGAACCCGGGAAAGCTTTCTCTTGAGAAAACACGCAACAGCATACGACAAAGAAATAAAGAAAAAGTAGTAATTTGCTCCGATAGTGTAGGTCTATGGACCTAGGACTAACTCTAAATTGGTCCAGAAGTGTGGGGAAGCTTTGGCGCCGCTGACACAGAGCAAGATATAGGTGCCGGGACACATCGGGTGTGGCGGGGAACCAGGATACAGATGAAGTTCCCAAGTTTTGTTCGTGCGCCCTGTGCATAACCCGTTTTAGTCCTTTTTAGAGCACAAGTAAAAGCGACAATCAGAGTGCGGACTGATGAGGTCCCCTCAAGAAAGTGAGAAACTGTCAGGGGGGGTGTCAGGCAGATTGACAAAAAAAGGGTGAGGCAATATTGCAACCTACGATGGAGAGAGATTAGAGTGAACTGAAGTTGGGGCTGGTGGTGGAGGGATCTGGGGTATGCTGCAAGGAACCTCCGGGCATAGCCGCAAGGCCTTTGACATCCCCTTAACTAGTACACTACTTGCATTATTTCATAACCAACGCTGCAAATTATCACTTACAATATTAGAACCCTATCGACAAGATATAACTTCAGGAATTGGAGGAAGAGCTCAAGTTCTTAAGGTGGGACATACTAGGAATCAGTGAGCATAAACGAAAAGAAGAGAAAGAACTGATACTTCAATCAGGTCACCTACTATATTATGTGGGTACAGACAATATAAACCAAGGTGGAGTGGGCTTCCTAATACACAAATCACATGTGCGCGATGTCTTACAGATCCAAAGCGTAAGTCCCAGAGTAGCATACCTTACACTTAGATTAAACAGTAGGCATACATTGAAAATTATACAAACCTATGCCCCACCTCGACGCAAAAGGACGAAGATATTGAAAGCTTCTACGACGACATCAACACAGCTTTGCGACAGACACTTTCCCATTACACTTTGATTATGGGAGATTTTAACGCCAAATTAGGCCACAAACAAGACGACAGTGAAACATCACTGGGAAGTCATGGGTTTGGGACAAGAAATGATAGAGGACAAGTATACTTCCTACAACAAAACAAGTTTTATGCAATGAAAAGCTTTTTCAAAAAGGCCCCCCAGAGACTTGGGCTAGCCCAGACGGAGTTACAAAAAACCAAATCGATCTGATAATTTCAAACATGAAAAACATAGTGCAAGACGTAACTGTTCTTAACAAATTTTCTATCGGAAGTGACCACAGAGCCGTCAGAGCAAAAATAGTCATAAATACAAGAAAGGAGAGGTTAAAACTAATAAGAAAAACAGCTTCTAGAAAATCATTAACAACACAAGGCGCAGACCAATACGCACAACTCCTTAATTCTCGTCTATCACCAATACTGACAAATGAAGAGGATATAGACATTGAGGAGACAAACAAACAAATAATAATAGCAATGAAAGAAGCGGAAAACAAGTGCAAGCAATCGCTTGGAGTTGGAAAGGAGGAGAAGTTGAGTGATAGTACTAAGAAGTTGATGGAAAAAAGAAGAAATCTAACAGACTAACATCAAAACAATGCCACTCAGCTAAAAGAAATCAACAAAGAAATATCAAAGTCCAGAGGAAATAACTAGGGTGATAGAGGAAAACAGGGGAATGAAAGTGCTTAGGAAAAAATTGTCTGAGGGTAAGAAACAATTAAGTAAGATAATTGACAACAAGAATGGACCACCACAAATAAGCGAGACATCCTGCTAATCGTGAGAAGCTTCTATGCGGAACTCTATAAGAAAACTACAATAACAGAAATTGGCGTAGGCATTCCCGTGATACAAAACCAGGGATCAGAAGACAACCTAGAAATCACTCAAGACGAAATAAACAACTGCTTAAAAGACATGAAAAACAATAAATCGCCAGTAGATGACGAAATTAGCACCGAAAATATAAAACTAGGAGGATCAGCACTTCTAAAAATACTGTGTAAGCTATACAACGCTTGTTTTAAAAACTCCATAACACCTGATCAATGGAATAAGTCCATCATAATACTTTTACACAAGAAAGGAGATATAGCCCAAATAGAAAACTACAGACCAATTAGCCTGCTATCGCAGATATATAAGCTGTTTATGAGAATAACCACCAAAAGGCTGACAGCTAAACTCGATCTTTACCAACCTATTGAGCAGGCAGGATTTCGTAAGGGCTATGGCACAAATGATCATCTTCATACAATTAAAATCCTCATTGAAAAATGCATAGAGTATAATAAACCGTTAGTTCTCATTTTTGTAGACTATGAAAAAGCTTTTGACACAATAGACCACCATCATATGCTTAGTGCCTTCGCTGATTGCAGAATCGACCATCGCTACATCGACATCATTAAGACTTCATGAAGATACTCCTAGCTTCCAAATAGAGAGAGGTGTGCGGCAAGGGGATGTCATCTCCCCCAAATTATTTTCCAACCATTTAGAGTACATGTTCAAACGCACAAACATCGAGAACCTAGGCATCAACATTAATGGTGAAAAACTTAGTCACCTTCGCTTCGCCGATGATCTGATATTAATTACAAATGATCTCAAAGAAGTGCAAGACATGATGAGCGAGCTGAACCTAGTATCCAGAGAGGTTGGGCTGAAAATCAATATAGGCAAAACAAAGTTCATGACAAATCTAGTTGCCAGTGGAAACCTAACAGTGAACAACTTAAACATTGAGCAAGTATTCTCCTACAAATACTAAGGCCACGAGATTCGTTTGGGAAGGGATAATCAAACCTGCGAAATTGGCAGAAGAATAGGTCTTACATGGGCAGCCTTTGGAAGATTGAGCTACATCTTAAGATCTGATATTCCCATGTGTCTTAAGAAGAAAGTCTTTGACCAATGTATTTTACCAGTACTAACTTACGGAGCCGAAACACTGACTCTAACAAAGAACACCGCGAACAAAATAAGAGTAGCGCAAAGAAGCATGGAAAGAATAATGTTAGGCTTATCCCTGAGAGATAGAGTTCCAAACACAGAGGTGAGAAGGAGAAGTGGAGTAACAGATGCCATCACAAGAATATCGACTCTAAAATGGAACTGGGCGGGTCACCTAGCCAGAATAAACGACGGCAGATGGACTAGAAAAATAACTGAATGGAGACCGCGAGAGCACGCTTTCCGCAGCAGAAGCAGACCGCCCACTCGTTGGTCAGATGATCTGAAGCGCATCCAAACCAACTGGTTAAATGCAGCACAGGATAGAGGGAGATGGAAATCTTTACGGGAGGCTTATGTCCAGCAGTGGACGAACATATAGCTGTGTGATGATGATGATGCTGTAAGGTGTAGTGTTTTGGGGGCAATGTACCTAATTGCAACTAAGATCTTTCACATTCAAAAAATAGTGATGGGGGTGCTAGGTACAGAAAACATTGCTGCTCCTTCTTCAGAGAGTTCAGGATTATGTCTATGCCCTCAAATTATATATATCAGACTTTGTTAGAAATAAATAAAATAAAGCATTTATTGACAGTAGGTTGACAAGTTCATAGTTACACCCACGAGATCCGGGAACTTGGAGAGGACCACTTGTTTTAGGTTGACAGTTTCTAAGATAAACTCTCTTAATATAAAAGCATACAACCACCTCCCGATGTCAATAAGTCTCTAAATATTTACCAGTTTGGGAATACCATAACATTTTATTATGCAGAATTGTTTCTACCCAGTAGCTGAATATTTTGATCCTAGATATGAATAGGGGGGAATCAATATCTATTCTTTTACTTTCTTGTAACCATAAACATCTGTAGATTGATTTATTTGTTGACGATGTTTAGTTTTTTACTATGTTTACTGTATTTTAGCTTGAGGTACAATAGTATTGAAAAAGAAATCCTTTGACAATATTTCCAAATTTCTGATTGCGCTTGTTTTTATTATAATCAGCTTATAGGAACGATAGTTGGAGCCGAAAACAGCAAGTAAAAGTTGCACATATGGTTTTTTATTATTTAAATACTCAATACTTCAATATCGAAATCTCGTTAGGACCGGCTCTCTCTCTCCATAATAAACTTAAAGGGGCCATCAGATACTGTCCTGACAAGCATAATAATAAAATAATAAAAATGGTCTTGATTGTTTTCTTCCGGTGTAGTTGTTCACATACAGTGGCTACGTGCATACGTAGATTTATGCAGCGGTGAGGTGGACTTTCGCTCTCAATATGTCATAGAATATCATACAAATTGTAACATAAGAATTCCAGAAGAGCTGAATAATTTGTACTTTGTCGTTAGGGGTAAACGTGGGCCAAAAACTGCTAGATAAAGTACTAAAATCTACTAGTGCCTTATCTTAAGCCAAAACGTCAGTAAATAAAATATACTACACATACATAACATCTTATTTAATTTTGCTTACCCACTCCCTGAACATGATTCTATTATACTAAGTAAAATATCGATAGTGACCCAGGTAATTCAAACTATTATCAATCAAGTTTGGCTGCTGTAGCCCATTCAAGTGATTAAAAGCTGGTTTAATTTTTAGTTTTAGTGCTGGTGTTTCACGTTTGGGATGAGACCTTACAAGTTTTGCAATTACGCTTTCTTGGTATTTCCAATTTGAACTATCCAGTGCTGGCTCTAAATGTAGCCAACGACAAAGTATAAAATTCAGCAACAACGGATCAGGATGATCTCATGGTCTAATTAAAAATTACCATGGCTATGTTAATAAAAATGCATCTATTGTCTTTATTTTTGCCACTGATGCACTACCCAATAATTTTTTTTGCAATTCATATGCCTCACTATAATATTTAAATAAAACATTAAAAACACCATAATCCTGTAACCACTACGCAAATAGGTTTGTCTTATCCTAGCAAATAGAACCAAACTGGCATGCTACATATAATAAATTTCAGAATACCTACAAACTTCAAAAATGATTTATGGGATGGCATTTTGTGATTAATGACTATAATAAAATATGCAGGTTAGTATTTGATTTGCTCATGCTCGATTAACGAAATACCACAATGCAACAACAAAATCATCGTAAAACCTTTTTAGAACAGCGCCTAGCCATGCAGTACCTACTTAATGGTATGAGATTAATAAATCATCACTGTAATGATTTACAATAATATTATTCTTAGACCTGTAATAAATTAAAATAATAGGAGGGTTCTACGACTTTAATTTAAAATAATTTGCAAACTTTTCTGGAACACCCTGAATACATTTATCATAATTTGAACCAAAACTGTGTTTAAGCACATGGATGTAATTAACTAATTTATCAACGGATTTGGCAAATGTATAATGAAATAACGTTAAAACAATCCATAACGGCTTTGGAGATATATAAAAAGGGAAATTATAAAAATTTAATACAACGGAGGTCCTCTGAATTTTTGAAGCAAGTTATAAGACATTAGTCATAGAACTGATTGCATAACAAATAATTTGAATAAAAAATAAATGTATCCAAGGAAACCTAAACTTCTCAGTATAAGAAAGGATTTAATATAACGAAGCCCTTCTGAATCTTTAATATAACGGAACCCTTCTGAATTTTTGAACCCATACAGATTTGAAAAATCACATTCTAGTCTTCTGTACTTAATATTTATTAGATAGAAAGGACACAAGGATTAGGAACGGTATATGATAACGGTAATCTGCAAATATCCTCAGTTTAAAAATATCCCGATATATTGTATATATGTAACTGAAATTTTTCATTACCTAAATTAAACTTTATTTTTATAAAAAGGAAAAACATGGCGGTCTTAGCTGAAAGTCATTCATTACCTAATTTAAAACCCGAGTCATAATTTATAACCCAACTTCGTTCAAAATATTACAAATTTAGTCCTGTCTATATTTATCCTAAAATTTTCAGAAAAGAAAATTAAAAATCGCAGGTAAACAGATGATTAACCATTCAGACACCTGGTTTA
>JAEQML010081099.1:0-11346 GCA_016904865.1 Pissodes strobi | reverse complement strand
TCAAAAGCGAGGGATACAGAAGAATTACCCCCACAGGGTCGGAGAATAGACGTATACTAGGAGTGCCAGAAATTGGATTGCATTATGTAAGTTTGAATTAAAAGTAAGTTCCAGATATAATGGTGAATTCGTGTGGATGCGATAAGAATAAACACAGATGTTCATAAAAAAGGACAAAGTAGACACCGTTAGAGAGAACAACCATAAAATAAAACTGCTACAGATATACAGGGTGGACCACATAAGGCAAGACATTGCCTCAGTTATTTTTTAGATAGAAACACACTTCATATGACAACACCCCCAAGTCGTAGCCAGCTTGTGAGCAAGAGGGGGTGGGGGGGGGATCCGAAATTTTGACACTAAAATCAAAGTCGAAAAGAAATTTTCAAATGTTTGTTAGGTTAATATAATAGATATCTTCTAAAATAAGCATAAGAACGGCACAGTGGTTGTCAGCGTTAAGGTGAATAAGTTCGGTTCGCTAAGACCGTCTATTATACTATGTTTTTAATTTTCATAGCTGCGCCTGCGTCCTCACTAAGTAGAAATTGTCGATCGACTCTGTATATCGGAGCTGTCGACTTGGTTTGTACTGGGCAATCGACTTGGTCGATCAACAAAACATGTCAATCGATATGTGGACTGGTTTTCCATGAGTTGTCTCTCACTAAACATCAAATACTAGTCGAGCCAAATCTCGAGTAGAGACGTCCTACTCTGCGTTTGACATCGACAAACTACAGTAATCAGTGTGAGCGTATTATCGCCAATGAATTTAATATAAACCAACGACGCACTTAAATGCGGCACAGGCAATTATGACATCTTCATCAAACATTTGAATTCAGTTCAACTGATCGACAACCTTCCATCTATTCGGTGTGGAGAGGTGAGGACTTTTCGATTTGGTGGTCGACAATATAGTCAGAGTCGATCTACAATATCGACTCACTGAGAACGCGGCTTAAGATTGGATTCGATTTGAATATTCGATCGCAGCTTTCGGCATTAAAAAAGTGTTTATTTTTTATTGTATTCTAATGATTTGCATTAGTACGACTTGATCTTTAAACGTTGCTTGCTTATTATGCGGAATTGCGCATTCATAAATCTTATTTCAATTCGATAGCGTTGTCAGGTCATGTCTATAAAATTCGATTGGATCCGATATCATATCTTAAAAATTAATGTATCCGCGTTGAAATCAAAACGAACAGAGTACGACAAAAATAATTGTACTCACTTGCCTTTTGCATGCCTTCCATGCAGTATGAATAAAATGGGGTCCTCATGAAGACCTAAATCTACACATATATAGTGCGCATAAATAAATAAAAGTAAAATAACAATAAATTTACATAAAAAAGCGACATTTCTATATTACACCCTATCGTTTAGGAGGAAATTCTAAATAAAAGATGGAGCATTTACCTGCATTATCATATAAAAAGGCAAAAAAATGAGAAATTGGGATGTGCAAAAAACAAAAACTGATTACAGATTAACAGGTTATTTTTTTGAAAACTTAACCGGGCCATTTGGCCGGAGTTTATTTTAACCGCTCTATGTTCAATCTGAACGCACTCTGGCCTAGCTATTGACAACGGCAAGAGTGATCTACTCGAAAGTTACGCTGTCGATATTTTTATCGATACATTTTAAAAATATTCATAGTTTCAGGTCACATCGATACTTCGATACACTGGAAAGTAGATATCGATGTTGGTTTCTGGCGCCATCTACTGAACTGAGCTAAATCCTATTTTTGCCACAACTTTATCATTGTCTTGACGATGACTTTGTAACAGCAGAAAATTGCTTACAGCTTAATGCTCATCAATTGATGCTCATGAATAGCAAATAGTTTATTTTGATTACAGACTTGGTGAGGTATTGATACATGAGGCCTGCTCATTTGGCTTTGCTCAACCTGCTCGAAAAATCAAAAAAATCAGCTTGGAGCAGAACACGAAACGCCATAACACTACTCCAAGCATATATTTCCTGCTCGGACGACTTCCTAGCTTGCTACCCCCAAACGAACGCGCTCTATGTTAAGACAGCACGTGGATAGAATATTTTACATATAGGGATAGTTTTCACAAAAAAGACCACGATGCCTTTCAGCTTTTAAAAATTTAAAAAGTGGGGTTATAGTAGTAGTAAAGTCTGTATTGGCATTTTTCGTGAGAAAATTCATCCAGAAAAGATCTCTATCCGGCTTAGTTAGAGCTGGGGCGACCCATCCCAGATAAGTTACACCTGATGGATAGAGGTACTATTTTTAGAGCCCTTCAGTATGTTGAGTATGTACTCCTGGGGGCTCAGATTGTTAAATGCACGGCTTGTTTTAAGGTTCGAACACCACCGGCTGGACGATCACAAACATATAAATCTGATGCTGGCACGGGCCTATCCCCGGCTGGACGTCCGTATCTTATTCGGGGAGGAAACTACCCGGTCCCTGAACGTTCACCATGAATTCCCAAAACTAACATATATGTATATGAAGCTGGAACAAAATGGCCGATACCCGACACGTGCACCTTCGACCGAAGACGAAACGGAAGTCAAAAGTGGGGTTATATTATTATTTTATATTCCGTGATTTTTGTTGATTATCTGTCATATTTCTGCTTTTGCTCTAACTGCTCCACCTCCAGACTAGGTGCAAGTAGAGCATGATCTAACTGATCTCGAGCACAGTGTTCCAGCCCAAGCGAACAAAAAATATCGGCTGCTTGAGCCAAATGAACATCGATCACCTGCTCCAAGCCGCTTAGAGTAGTGAGTGCAGACCAAATGAACAGGCCTATTATCAGTACGTATCGATACAGATGCAAGCCTGTAAACTAGACAAGACGTTGCCCGTGCCACATCAGAGGCCTTCAGAGATGCGCGCGCATCACATTGTTAACAAAAATGTCTAATATTACACTTCACGCATGGCCCTCCGTTCGCTTCGGGAACGCAATCAACAGAAACTAACCAAAACTAACCCAAGGCATGCCAAAAATGAATAAAAAAAACTGTTTACACATGATATTAGAAATAAAAAAACATGTCTTGTCACTGGAATCGAACCCGGGCTACCGTATCGCAGACACAGCATCCAACCACTGAGCTACGAGACCAGTTGAGAGCAATTCGCTCGACCCTAAATATGGTGTTTGTGAACAATGTAATGCGCGCGCAACTCTGAAGCACTCTGATGTAGTACGGGAAACTTCTACTGTAAGGGAGACTCTAACTACTCGACTCCGTCGTTTGCTCACTCCATGGGAGGCATATTTTCTTTTATTATTTCGACCTATTGGTTTTTCACTCTCTTTTATTAAATACATACTGCGTAGAAAAAAATGAAGTATGTGAAGTGTAAAATGTGGGTCATTCAGCAATTGTTTTGATTTACTCTACTCTGCGTTCCATTTCTAGCATGGTCACCAACTTTGAACCGCAAAATCAGAGAGTCAGAGATCGGGAAAACGCCCTAAGGTGCAGTAAGAGAAAGGTGGGGAGAGTGGGAAAGGGAGGGATTTGAAAATTGAGACTTTTCGCTTTTACAAGCAGACGTGGGAATTTAACTCGTCGCTATGTAGCGCCGGTGCCGGTCTAAAAGCGTTCCCTACACGATTGTGTCTGAAGTATTATAATATTCCACTCACGCGTGGCCCTCCGCTTGCTTCGCTCGCTACGAGGGCTCAAGCAAAGGAAACTAACCAGGTGCTAACAAAAACTAACCCAAGGCATGCCCAATATCAAGAAAAAACTTTTTACGAAAAAAAAAAAAGTCTAGATAGGCAAATACTCATACTCAGTCATGATAGGCAAATACTCTGTCCGTTACACCACCACACCGCTTGAAAAATATTTGCTAAACCGCCACGACATGGGTAATTCTCATAACTTCGCGTCGCACGCAGCATTTCGTCATCGGGAACGATTTTAGACCGGCGCGACTTAGCCGCTAATGGGAAATTAAAGGGCAAAAGACTCGACAGATGGGTGTGAATTGTAAAAGGAAAAAGTTTGGATAGACGCGGGAATCCCATAGGCGAAAGTGTGGACAGAATGATGCGGGCATTCAAAAAACAAAGTCGTTGAGTCGAATCAGAGACACTCTGGTAGAATACATATTTTATTGTCCTTTGCTTGAGAACAGCGTGCGCTGGCAACAGTTTCCGCGGAATAAGACCGTAGATGGTGTTGATGTCCATATTAAAAATGTAAATAATTTTTACAAATATGAAAAGTGTGAAAATTTAGTATTTATTAATTTCCCCGAAAAAACTTACTCTACCCGGATCCCAGAAAATCATCGATGAACCAGTAGACTCCGGGTCAAAGATGCTTAATTCATTACCCTGATGTCTAGTGAAAAAAGAAAATTTGCAAAATCAAAGACACTTTTATGCCACAATATCCCTTACGTATATCATTGTCTTTGTAACATAAACAAGTTTTATATAATGCAGTTTTTCAGATGCTGTAATTTTACTTTATCGATACTCGATTACTCGAAAATTATCGATAGTGAACCATTGCTACAGTCTCCTAACCTTACTTAAATCTTGTTTATTATTTGGCTTTTTGGGAGTGCCACTGCCACTAATGAGGCTCATCACAGAAAATAATCGTTAATTGAGTTAATTCGTAATTTACAAGCGTATATTAATTACTGGTAGTGATATTGTTGTGATTTTAAGACAACAGAACAAGAAAGTTAATAATGGTGCTCTTAGATGCATGCTGGGCCCCATGTATATGGACTGATAATTTAAAGACAGGATGTAAAGCGATAAGTTTTTATACTGTGGCTCTAAGCATCGTTTTAATGACTTTTACAGTTTTTAACATGCTAGGGGGCGATTCCACACAACTGTATAATCCACTTTTTGAGGCAGACATAAGATCATGTAAGAATAAATATAAATTTGTTATTGTCTTTTCTCCATGGCATTGACAGTCTAGTTTTTGTACTACTATTTCCATGGACCTAGAAATTATAGGTTCATGCTTGATAAAATGCGTTCTTTTGGTAAGTAATGGTGTCTTAAATATCTCCAATAATTACCTATTTTAAATGTCGATTCTATGGATTCTATAGTGGATGAATGTACACAAATGGGACTGAATATCAATAGTGACAAGACCAAAAAATATCCAAATTTCCAACAGATGACACACAATTAATGGTCAGTGGGCAAGAAATAGAAAGGGTCCAAAAATATAAATATTGGGGTGCATTCATCGACTCGGAGCTAAATGAGGACAAGGAAATTCGTGTCAGAATTGAATTGGCAAGAGCAACATATTTAAAATTCCGGACAGTCTTTCATAACAAAAACTTAAACCTGCCACTGCGATTGTTTATGGAATGCTATATGCATGATTGTGTGCACAAGTGACCGACTGGAAAGCGACCCTGGTTGGGGGTAAAATTATTTTCTTTCGTATTCTGTTGACGTAATTATTACGATTTTCGACCGGAAGGAATCTTCCGGGCTTCGAGAATCGACAAACGAGTCACACGGCCACAACTATATTGCGGCTCCGAGACCCAAATGTCGGTTCTCATTTTCAAAATTATTTTTTGTTATTTAGACGTGACCAAAATTATGTTTTGCTATATTCCATGTTATCTCCTAACTGTATACTGTAAGTAATCAAAAATAAAAGTTGTGGCGCAGGGGAAAAAGAAAAAAAATTGTATTTGGGCAATTAATGCGTTAAGATACCATGGACTAACAAAATAACTAATGGAGAAAGACTCAGAAGAATAGGTTGTGACAGACTCATGTGAATAATAAAAATGTGCAAAACATATACTATTCAATGATAAATATTACCTTCTGCAAGTAATAATGCAAAATAGAGTGGACGGATGGAAAAGCATTGGAAGAAAGAAGAAGTCCTGGCTTAGAAATATTAGGGTATGGACAAATATGACGGTAGAGGAACGGTTTCGCGTTGCCAAAGATAGAGAAGCATTTGGAAAAGTGGTCGCCAACCTTCGCTAATGGAGAAGGCATATGAAGAAGAACTGTCGAAGCATGAGATGACTTGTGCATTAAAAACCATTCTCCATGGAGGGAAGGGTTGGAGATTTCTAGAGGGTTCTAATAAATTAGCTACTGACAACGTCAAAAGATTATTTGGAGTACCTAATGTGTCAAATATAAAAAAATTAAGTCCATATTCCGGGATGAAGAGCAAACTACCTCGTAAATCACTATATATTTTAGATGATATTAGTATTTTAGTAATGATAAGTAGGTACAGGTGTTTGAATGCAAAAACTAGTATTTTTATGGTAATTTCGTTAGTTAGAAATACTAACAATCTGGGCAGTAGCTAGTGCCGAAGCTTCCATGCAATTTTTATCTGAATATACCAGTTTTAGCAGACAGTCCACAACTAGAAACTACAAAGATGAACCATTTAATATAGTTATTATTTTAGAGTATTGGATGGAAGGCTCAAATGATTTGAATGTTCACATTCAATGCAACAACAAATAGAATACCTATATTAAAAACAACATATCTAAGTACAGCATATTTCTTATTGTGAGAAGGCATTAAATCATTGACCTAAAACAATCAGAATTGTGTTGGTATTACATGTTTTGAGTATGTTCCATTTCCAGTCAAGTCAATATTGGTTGTAGTCTCGGTTGTAGTTGTTAAATGATATCATAAACTCACATACCTAGTTCATTCAACTTTTACATATATGCATAAGATTATTATGGATATAAGATGTATGATATTTCCCTGACCTATGTTTGTGTTTTATAATTTAGGTAGGTTTTGAAATTTGTGTTACATATACAGTTTCTCTGAAAGTTCATCTTTAGAATAGAATAGAATAGAATAGAAAAATATTTATTATGCAATAAAAAAAATACAGTAGTATATTCCCATTACACAAAAGGCAACATTCGCCTGCGCGTTCTTACATGCTACCTTTCTAAAACTAAAGTATACCTTCTCCTACATAACATCATTCCTGGGTAATATGCTCGATAATATGTTTCTTAAATTTGGTTTTAAAGGTTAGTAGAGAGGCGCTAGTAAAAAGATCATATGTTTCTAAATTATTTAGCATTTCTATAGCCCTGAAGGCAATTGAGTCCCTAAACTTTGATGTGTGGTGAAGCGGAATATCAAATCTAGTCACATTTCTAAGACTCAGAGTGTGTAAGTCCTGCCTAAGTACAAAGTAATTATAAATTTTGTAAACAAGAAGTGCAGAGTGCAGCATGGCTCTATCTTTATACTTTAAAATTTCATTTTCTCTGTACACTGGCGTTATATGATCAAACTTTCCAATGCAGTAGACAAATCTAATGCAGGCATTTTGAGCAAGTTGTATCCTTTCTTGATACCTCACTGTTAAAAAATTATAATACACAACATTGCAATAATCCATGTGCGGAAATATAAGTGATTTAACCAATGTTAGCTTCAGATGCTCAGGCAATAAAAATTTAAATGCATAGAGGCTCCTCAATTTATAGTAAACCAGAGCAAGCTTCCTATTGACATGAGCCTGAAAGTCCAAGAATTTGTCAAAAAGAACACCAAGATTCTTTGCTGACTCAGCAGCAGACAGCAAGCACCCATGAATATTTAGTGTTACAAAATTAAATTTTTCAAATTTGTTGTGCATTGCATTAGTGCCAATGATAATATAGTTGCTCTTTTTGGCATTCAAAATAAGTCCATTCTTAGATAGGCCACTCTGAAATACTGATAAGATCCTCATTCACCTCCTGCATCGCCCTACAAGAATCCTCAGGTGAAAATCCACGCAAAAGCTGTACATCGTCTGCATACAGATGCATGGAGCAGAACCGGACCACCTTACAAATGTCAGAAGTATACAAATTAAATAGAAGTGGTCCCACAGTACTTCCCTGTGGGACCCCATGGTACATTACTGCGGGCTCCGATCTCCTTCCATCCAGTTCCACCATCTGCACACGCTCCGACAAATAATTAGCAAACCAATCACAGACCCGCCCAGAAAAACCACAGTAGCCCAACTTCAAGATGAGAAGTCTATGATTAATAAGGTCGAATGCCCTGCTGTAGTCAAGTAGTACCAAGCATGACACCCTAGCCTCATCCATATGCTCTGCGATGGTGACCTTGGTTAGTGCGGTGGCAGTACTGTGGCTCCTTCGGAAACCAGATTGAACGTCTGGTAAGATCGTTTTATCCGAAATGTATTTGTTCACCATACTACACACCAAATACTCCAACATTTTAGTAAGAATTGGTAATAGGGATATAGGTCTTAGATCAGTATATGATTCAGCCTTCAATGACTTTGCTATAGGCTTTACAATGGACGTTTTCCAAACATTAGGAACCTCAGCACTTTGCAAACTTGCATTAAACATGTTAGTGACCACAGATACAACCTGATCCATGCTAAGAAGTAGCATGTCATAACTCATCTGGTCAGTACAAAAAGCCTTTGATTTCAAGTGTGTGAATGCAGCCACAACATCTTGTTCAGAGATCACATCGAACTCGAAACGTTCATTTCCCAATCCATCCATAGTATTGTATTTAAAAAAAACAAGTTGCTTCTCCTCAATGGGAATAGCAGACTGACTAACGGTACTGAAATGATTGCTAATCTCCTGGACATCTCTCAGATGCGAAGGAATTTCGTTTCTTGGTTTGCAATGAATGTTCCATTTATCAATGCTGGACCAAAGTTTTTTAGGATTATTCCTCACTTTATATTTTATTTCAAAGGCCATATATGCTTTTTATTCACTTCTTATAGCAAATGAGAGATAATTTTTAAGATCTAAATAGTAATCTCTGTGAACATCGTTTTTAGTTTTTTTTATACTTATTGAAGGCTTTTTTCTTTAGCTTTATTATTTCTTTAATTGTGTCAGTTATATATGGCTTGTACTCTTTTCTTTGTATTATTGTTTTCAAGGGTGCATGCCTATCAAAGACCTCAGCCAGCTGTCCATTGAAATAGACACACGATCCTCAAGGGAATTCCCTTGCACCACCCTACTTTCTAAATCTAACCGTTGCATATCTATGTCAAACAGCTCCCTATCAAAGTAGCGAAAATCCCTATAAGTTATCGTATTTACATGGGTACTAGGTGCTGCAATTTGAGTCTTACAATAAACTAACCTATGGTCTGTCAGATTCAGCATTTCCATAGTACCTGACATAGTAACATTAACATATTTTTCTACACATAATATATCAATCAAACTACATGAGCCTCGGCTTACTCGAGTTGGATCCGTAATAACCTGTTTTAAACTAAATATATTCACCAGTGTCTCAAGATAGTTACTTTCAACATTTTTAGTCATTAAATTTATATTAAAGTCCCCCAAAAGTAGGGTATGATTAAAACAAGGCGATAGTTCAGACAATGTGGTTTCGATACAGTCAAGATCCCTATATTTAACAAGTGGAGGCCTATACACTATTCCTAATAATATTGATTTACTTCTGTACATGCATTTAACCCACAATTGCTCCACAAGGCACCCCTCTTTTTGCACAATATTCAACTTTGTGCACATTAATTTACCGGAAATGTAAACACATACACCACCACCTCTTGATACTCTGTCCCATCTAAGAAGAGAGTACCCAGGAATAGCTAGTAGGTTATCTGGATAGTCGGGCACCAGCCATGTTTCAGTGATTGCAAACACATGAAATTGTTCTTGTAGAATAAGATCCTTGGTAGCTGAGAATGATGGAATCAATGATCGAATGTTTACATGTGCAATGTATAATTGAGATTTGTTTTTACTGTCTGTTGTGAAACGTATGTCAGGATGTATTATTGTGCTGGTTTCATTGATAATCCCACTTTCCAGAACATTCACTTTTTTGACAGCAATGATACTGGTATTTGAGGTCTTGACTTAATAATTTTAGGAATATCATTATAATATCTGATTTTAAGGTCAGACTCGCCCTGAGTTTTCCTCTCTTCCAGCTCCTTCAGGATCCCATTCAAGTAGTTCCTCTGCGTTATAGTTAAGTCATTTTTAATATAGAAGTTCTGCTCAGTCACATTGCATTTAAGCTTTAGGTAAGACCTTGCAACCTCTCTTGACTCAAATACAACCTTGATGGGCTTAGTTCTGTTGTCTCCATACTTCCCCAGCCTGAAAATTGAGAACTCTCCTATAGGTTCATCTTCAATTTTTAGTAAAGCTTGCCTCATAACATCCATCTCCCTATCAACTCGAATTTCTCTGTTCTTCTCCTTTACTTCCGGAATACCAAAAATAAGTATGTTTTTGCTCCTCCTTTCCCTTTCTTGTAATTCACCTATGGGTTCAACACCCATAAATGGCTTATCATTATTTTCTTTATTAGAATTACTAACCGCAATAGTAGCAAATTTTTCATTGAAAAACTCCATTAAGTTCATAAGCTCTTTCATATCACTATCATTTTTCTTGATCTGTGATTCCTTCATTTCTTTTACATCAGCTTCTAACTTCTTAATTTTTTCATCTTTTATTTCCTCTAACTCACTTTCTATTCTCGTAATCTGAAAATTCTCTATAGTTTTAATATCTTTCTTGAGCTGTAAGACTCGCTCTTTTAGTCTAGCAGATGCTTTAATTACTGTAAAACAGTCTACACAAATAAAAGGTAGTATTCTTTTGGTCGTCTGAATCAATGCTCTAACATCAGTTGCAGAAAAGTTCGCACATTTTCTACAAATTACGGTTCTGCATTCTTTTAATATTTTTATTTTTCAGCTTTTACTTTGCCAAATAGAGGCAGGACATACAAATAGAACTTATCAGTATATCTATTCTGCAAATGATACTTTTTTATTTGATACTTGATTCGAAGGGGGTGCAAACATTTTTTGTTTTATTTATTTTTTATATTAACAGTTAATTAATTTGTAAATTGTTATATATACCCACATACCAACTTAACTGCAGCCTTTAGAGTTTTATAATTTCAGGGATAAGTTGCAACGTTTGACATTAAGGTTCCACTTTGACCTATTATTATGGAAGCCTACTCGAGAAGTTGCCAATGCTTTTAAGTAAATTATTTGCTAGGAATCGGTATAGCTTGCTACGTTTGTTGCATTTATTAATTCAAAAACTTTATATAAACCTAAATATCTTCTACTACAATCACTGTGCAACTATTTTATATAATTTGTTTATTTTTGTTAGCATTTCTCTTTATAAGCTGTCTATAAGATCTTTATTTATTCTAGCTATGCAAATTGTTGGTGGTTTTATGCTGCTCTATTTTATTTGTCTAATTGTGTCTGCAATTCTCATGGTGTATGGTCTAA
>JAEQML010081094.1:0-11347 GCA_016904865.1 Pissodes strobi | reverse complement strand
ATGAACAAATGCTACTGTTTTGCTGGTTTGTATTTATTTTTATTTACAAACACAATTTAGTTTGGATTATTCCATATAGGTACAGAAGTACATTACCTTGTTTTATCTTGAAGGTTATTGAATATACTTTCTATGTTTACATTTGTGATGTACTACATGCTTGTGATGTAATGATAGCACCTGGCTTGGTTTTTGTCCCTTGCAGAGTCGAAGGTACTCGAGTAGGTCTCGGAAACTTCTTTTATAGGTTCTGATTGTGCATTCCAATTCGCTAGATTTTTGTCTTTGGATTTAAATACTTGAGCTCTCTTTATTACTCGGGAAAGTGCTCACAAGCCTCTCTTTGATCTAAAAGTTAATAAAAACTTAACAATTTGTTCGATACAAATGTAACCTAGAGTACGTATTATTTTAGATCAATTTCAAACTAACCAACAGAATTACACTCTTAGAGGAAATTCACAATTTTCCAGTGCACCAATGCCAAGTTATAGACCGAATTTTCCAAGTCAACCAATAAACATTCAACCAAGACACATACAGGAGAGAAAATATTTAACAAACCAACAAGTATTTGGAAAAGCCAAAGTAAATGTTTGGAAACCACGTGGAGAAGTTCCAAAGTAGACCCCAACTCCCATGTCAATAGTCACAAGACAAACATCAGCCCAACAAGCTCAATGTCAAGAAATAATCATCGATATTATCAACAAAGACCGGTATACTTACAATCTTCTTCCCCAAATGTGTTCCAAAGCCAATCCAAACCAACGTTTTATTCTGAAGAATTACATTTTACTAACGGGACACAATATGGTCAATCTGAAGAAAATGATCAACACTTGATTGAAAATGATGATTTTCTATTCCCACCAGAGACCATTGATATAGAAGATATTTCAGAACAGTGTCAACAATCAGAAGAAATAGATGCTGATCAAGAAGAAAATTTTACTCTGCCAGCCTCTGGAAACAAGATCACCTAGAGCTAAACAGTACAGACCAACGACGGTTACCATATATCGTCATTAAGGGGTTTGATAAACCATTGAAACTTTTGTTAGATTCTGGAAGTCATATATCTCGTATTAATCCTCATTTAGCCAGGGAATATTTTTCCAAACATATAATAACAGTTAGCTAAATATGAAGCACATATACCAGCATTCAGAGAACTTGAAACTGATGAAATAATTATTTTTACGCTTTTTGATTTCCATCCGTACTTTGATGGGTTAATTAGTTTCAGAGATCTCAGAAATATGGGATTTAACTGGAACTTACAAGAAGGATTTATAGAAAGCAAAAAAGTCAAAATACCAGTATTTCAATGTTCACCGAGTAATTACAGTCTCTTCAATATAACTTTAACTGAAAACGAAATTTTGAAGACAAAGCTTCCCACAAATGCAATGACAGATGGTGAATATTACATTCCAAAACAAGAAATAAACAACCATTGCTTTATACCTGAATCCATAACAATTGTACAAAATGGGCAAGCTGATGTCGAAATATATAATGTACACAGCAACGATACCTCCATAAATTTAAAATTTCCGCTTCAAGTAGAACCAATTAACAACTTTGAAATATTCAAGGGCAAAATTGTCAACTATGAGCCTTATTTATATCAAGGAGAAATTGAAGACTTATTAAGATTAAACCATTTGAATACAGAAGAAAAGAATAAATTAATTAAAGTTTGTAAGCAATTTTATACAGTTTTTCATAATTCAACAGAACCCTTATCTTCAACGACAGTTACCACTCATGCTATAAGAACAACCGATGATGAACCAGTATATGTAAAATCTTACAGATTTCCTGAAATACATAAGGAAGAAGTACAAAATCAAATTTCACAAATGTTGGAAGATGGAATCATCAGGAATAGTTCGAGTCCTTGGTCCAGTCCAATATGGATTGTCCCAAAAAAACCTGATGCTAGTGGTTTAAAGAAATGGAGAATAGTTGTCGATTATAGAAAACTGAATAATAAGACCATCCAGGATAGATTCCCTATCCCTAACGTAGATGACCTTCTAGATAAACTGGGAAAATCGCAATATTTTACAACATTAGATCTCGCGAGTGGTTTTCACCAGATTAAAATGCATCCAAATAGTATTGAAAAGACGGCATTTTCAACTAATGACGGGCATTTTGAGTTTCTAAGAATGCCTTTTGGGCTCAAGAATGCACCCGCTACCTTTCAAAGAATGATAAATGAAGTTTTGAAAGAACTGATAAACCGGATTTGTGTCGTATATATGGATGACGTTATAATATTTTCAAGTACACTAGATGAACACATTCATAATCTAAACCAAGTATTCACAAAATTAGGACATGTAGTGACCCCAAACGGGATCAAACCAAATCCTCGTAAAATAGAAGCTATCAATAATTATCCAATTCCTACGACACATAAGCCATTAAGTCATTCTTAGGAATGATTGGCTATTACAGAAAATTTATTGACAATTTATCCAAAATTATAAAACCACTAACAAATTGACTTAAAAAAGGGAAAAGGGTTGAACATAGTAAAGAATTTTTGGAAGCTCTTCAGACATGTAAAACTTTACTTTGTAATGATCCAATTCTAAGACACCCTAATTTTACAAAACCATTTACTCTTACCACGGATGCAAGTAAGTTTGCAATAGGATTAGTTTTAAGTCAAGATGGAAAGGCTATATGTTATGCAAGTCGAACACTCAACCCAAGTGAAGTTAATCCATTGTATGGTCCGTAAAATATTTTAGACCATATTTATTTGGACGGCACTTTAAGATAAAATCAGATCATAAACCATTAAAATGGCTTGACAATCCCAAGGAACCAAATTCAAAATTAATACGATGGAAGTTACAATTAAGTGAATACGATTATGAAATAGATTACATAAAAGGAAAAGAAAATTTTGTAGCTGATGCCCTGTTAAGAAACCCTACAGTATCATACTCAATAGATAATTGTTCTGTAATAAATGAAATAGGAGATGCAGATGACGTAATCCAACAATACGTTGAAAATGAACAAAACCTCTTGACTACAGTGCACTCATCTCAAGAAGCACCCTTACTAGGATTTCCATATTCAGAAAGTCCTTTAAGCCAGCATAAGAATCAAATGATAATAAAAGTATCCGAATCATCTCCAGTACCACTCCACATAAAAGAAAAAGTATTCAATAACAACATATATTTTGTAAATCTAAAGAAAAAACATATAGAAAATGATCTACAGGAATTTATGGCTAATCTAGTAAACAATGTAACATATTATATACATTTTCCTGATAAAACACACGAACAGTACTTTATTAGAATAATGCAAAACAAAATTGAAAATTTAAAATCTAAACTAATAATTTGTCCAACAAAGCTAACTGATGTTACAATTGAAAAAGACCGGCTAGACAAAATAAACTACCACCATGTTTATAAAACAGGACATCGTGGAATCGCAACTACAATTGAGTTAATAAAAAAGAATTACTATTGGCCTGATTTAATCAAAGACGTTACTAATTACATTAACAATAATTGTATAATATGTCAAAAATCTAAGTACGAAAGAACTCCAAATAAATTTGAATTTCAACCAATTCCAATAGGATCCAAACCTTTTGAACGGATTCACCTAGATAGTTTTTCAGTTTCAAAAGAAAAATTTTTAACCATAATTGACACCTTCTCAAAATTTGCACAAGCTTATGCAATAAATGGTGCAAACGCCACCAATATCTTAGATGCTTTTTTGATTTTTAGAACTCATTATGGAATACCAAATACAATAGTTTGTGACAATGAAACAGAATTTCAAAATCTAGCGTTCCAAAATTTCTGCAAATTGCACAAAATAAATATTCACTATACAACACCAAGAAACCCTAATTCGAATAGCTATGTAGAAAGGTTTCATTCTACAATATTAGAGTACATTCGTAGTCAAAGTCAGCAACATCCAGAGGACTCTTTAAACACGCTAATGAAGTATTCGCTTTTACATTATAATAATTCTACGCATTCAAGCACAAACTACACACCTTTTGAAATAGTATCGGGACATTTTAACTGTAAAAATCCTTTTGATATCGAAGAAAGTGATGTAATTTCAAAATATGTTGATGATCAAAGAAACAAAATGACGGAGACATATAAACAAATACATACACAAATACTGAACAAAAAAAAATATTAACATTTAAAAAAAATTAATTCTAATAGAACTGAACCTTTTACCATGTCAAAAGATGATCAAATTTATCACAAACAGCATACCCGAAATAAACTAACTTCAAAATTTGATAAAGTAGTACCAATAGCACAAACACATAATAAAATTAAGACAGAAACAGCAAAATATTCCAAACACAATATTAAAAAAAGGAAGAAATATTAATTGCATTTCCTCTTCCTTTTCAGATGCATCAAACCGTTTGTCTCTTCCATTTTTTATTCTTTGCCTTTAGTATTGCATCCATTTAAAAATTGTATAACCCTATCCTTCCAATTAAGCTTCAAAATACAAAAATTATCTCTAGCAAACATACTTTTGTAACATATTTGGACTACACAAATTTTCAAGACATGCACTTTTACCTTACACAGCAATTAAAATACCTTGCATCACATAAAAACCGTACTGATCAGGCTCATAACTTAATTGAACAAGCCTATTCATTATTAAACAACAATGAACATTTGTTAAAAACCATAATTCCCTCAACTCGCCAAAAACGAGGATTAATTAATTTAGGAGGAAAGGTTTCTAAATGGCTTTTCGGTACACTAGACGCTGAGGATAGCGCCAAAATTAACAAAGTCTTGGAATTTCTTAGCAAGAATGAAAATCTTCTTCAAGACAAAGTTAATGATGAACTCCATATTGCTAAAGAAATAACAATAAGTTTAAACAGCAGTTTTTCACAAATTAAAAATAATATAATGACCATTGCGCCTCTAATCGCAATGTTAGAAGAGAGCATAAATGAAAAAACGTTTTAACTTTAATTATTAACTCACTGAATAGTCTTAATATTAAATTAAATCAAATCATTAATGCCATTACTTTCGCTAATCTAAATGAAATACATCCACTTTTCCTTTCGTTAGAAAATTTACAAACCATAATTGAAAAAATGCATTCATTATATTCAAAAGATCAATTAGTTGACTTTTCTAATCAACACAGTTATTATCGATTTTTAGGAATTCAGTTAATATACCAAAGTGAAAAAATATTTTTTATTCACTTTCCAGTCTTAAGACCAGAAAATGTTACAACTTATTTTTTATATCCTGTCTTAATAATCCACAATAAAATCATTCTCTCTATAAATCCTTATCTTTACCTAAATGAGAAAAATGGTTTATTTCAATACGGGTCTGAACTTTGCGAGGAAGTTGAAAGAACTTACTATTGCAACAATCATCTTCAAGCCCTAGGAGACTGCATAATCAATGTAATACGATCCAATCAACCTACCAACTGTGCCGCCTTAGACGTTCATCTAGAGGAAGTGGTCGCCAATCAAATTACTCCAGATCATATCCTGCTGAGCACTCCACGAGGCACAATTATCACAGAAAACTGTGATGTAGAACGACGTTAACAGATATCGCCTGGCAGTTATCTGATTACCTTATCTGATAAATGCACTCTACAAGTGAATCATGAAGTATTTATACATGAAAATTCTATACTTCCTGCTGCAACGGTGGTTCAATTACCTGCAATACAACTGTCAAATATACCGCAGTACCTAACTAAAATGAAGTTAAAGAATATCAATTTGGATACTATCTCGTCCGTCATGCAAAATATTAATTCCCAGCATGAATTAATCCTACCAAATGGTCCCAAGGAAAGCTACTCAATACCTTTGTGGTTGTCACTCCTTATTTGTGGCTTACTTTGCTGCATATGTTTGGTAGCTGTCACTTGTTACTACCGTTCATGTTATCCATATCCATTGATACCGTATCTCCTGAAGAAAAGAAAACCAGCAACCTCAGAAGCCAACAGTCAGCCTAGCTTATCCGACCAACCATAGGCTTCCATTTTAGGTGGGAGGAGTTACGCCTGTACTACGTACTAGTGCCGTATAGGGATAATCATAATTATTAATATTGTCTCACAGTGTAATGTGCGCGGTAATATGAGAAACCTTTGTGTAGGTAAATAAGATAAATCTCGATGAATGATGATTTTTTCTCGTACCATATCATATTATATTTCGCTTATTATGCTTTATATCAGAAGTTAGGGAAGATATAATCTTTCGTCTATTCGTAATTAATTTAATGTTTTATCTTTTATACAAATCTTTTATACAAAGATTTCTAATAAACGAAGTCGAAAACATTGAAAGGATACACCAGAATAGATTAATAAAAAGGGCATTGCGAGATGAAAGTGATCCATTTAGTCTCCCCGACAGACGTTTTATTGATCTTTTTCGGCTAAATAAAGACTTACTTGCTTATTTATTTACCCAGTTAACTCCCCACATGGGCCTGGAAGATAGAACAACAAGAATCTCTCGCCAAATGCGAATTTTAATCAGTCTACGGTTTTTGGCAATTGGCAATTATCAAAGAGGTAGGTGCACGTTTTATTAAACTAGGACGTAGTTTTTAGGGCTTGTTATACTGTGTTTTTTACATATTGTGGGTACTTATTTTATGATAACTTTTATTTGATTTCAGGTATTGGAGAAGAGTTTTTACTGTCCTCAAGTCAGCAAACAGTAAGTCGTTGCATTGAAGAGGTTGCTAGCTGCATTGTGACATTTATGGGTCAAGAATGGATTAAATTTCCATTTGACGAACAGTCCAGAAATACTATAAAAAGAGGGTTTATGGAGAAAGCAGGTTTTCCAGGTGTAATTGGTTGCATTGACTGCACACATATAGCAATTTTGAAACCACCACGTGAAGAACACAATTACGTGAATCGCAAGGGATATCACTCAAAAAATGGGCAAATTGTTTGCAGTTATGACTTGCAAATCCTTAATATTAATGCACGGTTTCCAGGATCTGTAAATGACGCTTTTATTTGGAGAGCTTCACAAGTAAAGCACACCTTGAATGGAGACTATATCAGAGGTAGGTAAAAATGTCATAAGTTCATAGGATTTAGTTCTTTTTATTCAAAGCCTGTTTACATTACAAAATTGCACATGCCATGCAATTAAAATTTGCCCGTAAGCATGTGCGTTTTCAACTTTGCGAACAGCTGATGCAAATTTCTTTGCATGGTATCAAATTAGAACACGCGCTAATTATATTGCACGTTGCATGCCATTTTTGGTTAAAATGACAGTTCCCAACATAAAAATAAATAAAAAAATACCCGTCGCGTCATCCGTCATTGTGTCATCTTAAAATTCAAGGTATTTGGTATTTTCTTTATTAATCTGTAGTATGTTTTTAGTTTTGGGAGTATATCTTAGAAGAATGTAATGTGCAATAGGTAAACTAATCTTTTTTTGGAAATGTAAATAGAAATCATCTGATTAATGTCATTCTGCATCATTGGCACAACTGCTTGTCAAAATGTTTGCATAAATAATTGCGTCTTCGTGTAAACGGCGACGCTATAAAATTATTTGCGCGTGTTATAATTTGCCTGCAATTTTTCAGATTGCATTGCACCTAATGTAAACTCCCTTTTGGGCAAAAGAAATCAATGGTTACTGGGGGATTCAGGATATCCATTGGAACCTTGGCTTCTAACACCTTTTGATAATCCCGAACCAAACACTCCTGAGGCACGTTACAACCATGCCCACAAAATCACAAGGAGTATAATCGAACGCTGCAATGGACGCCTAAAACTGGTTTTTAGGTGCCTTTTAGGGGAGAGAAAACTCAGATACAGTCCAGAAAAAGTTGGTGTCATTATAAATGCTTGTGCCATATTACACAACTTATTAATAAGGGCAGGTTTTGAATTTGAGTTAGATATGAATTTAAGAGAGGAAAACATTAATGGGCAGAATGACAAAAACCCAATATTAAATGAAGGCAGACAAACAAGAGTGAATGTTGTAAATGGATATTTCACCAATGTGTAATTATATTTATGTATGAGTATCTTTTAAATTTAAAATTAATATATGTCTTTGTGAAGAATAATTATTATTGTCTATTTTTTACAAACCTCTATCTAGTATTAACTAATTACCCCATTTTTAAAGAATAAAAAATTACATAATGGGTAAATTCTTCAAAATTTTACCATTTTGTAAAAGCCTTTCAAAACAACAAACAAACAAAAATTCAAAATTTTTAATAAAGCATGGCAAGCATCTAATGCAAAAATTAATAAAATTGCACATTTAACATTTATTTAATAAATATCTATGTTGCTAATGGAAGAAAATAAAACTTTGGAGATTATACTTTTATTATCTACAAGTTTTAACTACAAAATTTGTTAAATTAATAACAAAAATAACTATTATATAAAAAAATAAACACTTTGGTTTTGGTATTTATTATTTTTTTAACTAAAAGTTGACAAGATTTAACCACAAAACTTTACATTAACAAAACTAAGCATAAAAAATATAAACACTTTGACGTTCATACTTTTCTTAACTAAAAGTTTTAACCACCAAATTAATTAAACTAATAACAAAAATAAGAATTATTAACTAAAATATATTTAGAAAAGGAACATACTTTTTGGTATAAATAAATTCAACTCGACATTTTAAGTTGAGAAAAAAAATATTTGAAATTATTAGATTATCTTAACTTTCCGGAGAGCATCTTGAACAAAAATTGACTTTTTTGATAAATGCCTCTTGAGCGTCTGCTATTCTAGAAATATTTGCGCTAATATCCTTTAAAATCTCCATATTCTCTTTATGCATTCGTAATAGGGTTATCTCGTCACACTTTCTATCGGTTCTCTTTAAAAAAATTTTTGATTTGGTTATATTCGAGAAATGTTTTTATCAATTTTCTCGTTTGATTGCTATTGTCGAAAGAAATTTGATTTTTTTCAGTTTCTTGAAAAATGGCGGATGATGATGTTGAGGGAGTGGCATAAATATCAGTAATGGTTGGAGCGTTTTTGTTTTCCCTTTCCTTCAAGATTATAGGAGATGTAAAAGAACTGGTAGGAATACTACAACTTGAATTTTTTTGAGTATTTGTAAAAAAGGTAAGCTCAGGCATTTGTGGCAGTTGACTAGAAGGGACAAATGATTCACTGTTCTGCACCTGCACTGCAGTGTCTGTCTAAAAATTATAGGTAATATTATCATTAAATTATTATAAATAAAGTATAAACTTAGGTTATTAGTATTAAAATTCTTACAAAACCCAATTCATTTGTACAGTCTCCCTCTATTATGGTCCAACCAATAATTCCCATTAGTTTTTCTTCAACAGGTGTTAAGGGAGGTAAAGGCCCACCACCACCTGTTTTATTCATAGCGAGTTTAATATTTTGAGCCTTTACTTTGACCTTGCTTTTCCACTTGCTGAAAGCCAAAAAATAAATCCAAGAGCTGGGTAAAAACTAGGAATGAAAGGATTATTATAAAACTTACTTCAATCCATTTGTCAGTGGTTTTTGTGCCTAAACTCATACTGTTTAATTGAGTTGCTGCTTGGTCCCACAAAGTTTTATAATTTTGTCTTGAGTCCAATCGAACAAATGAATTTGTAACCATCTCGGGATGTTCCACCAAAAAGTCGACGAGTACTACCCATTGGTTATGATTTGTTTTGGAGCTCTTGAAGTCATGTTTCTACAATTTATATACTAATATTATTACAATGGAAGTATTCACGTAAACAAAAATATATGTCCCTAATTCATAATTGTGATATAACTACATATTCAATTTTGCAATAATTCGTATAACAAGTCGCACTGTATTTTACAATTTTTACCCGAAAACATTTTGATAACTTAACAAATAAATATTTTAATTGCAAAATTCCTAAAATTATTAAATACTACCTTATTTATTCCGTATTTTACAAGGACAAATATTACCACACCAAAATTAAGATTATAACAAGGCGTAATATAACCTAATTTTATCTTTTCTTCTTTCATCGAACAGAGATAAAAACAAATAATACGTGTGGACTAGAATGAGACAGAACAATACTTTCCTATTATAGAAAGCCCTGTTCGGGCGTCGCTATCATTCGGTTCTCTATCGCCCCTTCGGTCATGTTCAGATAGACACGAAAGTAGCTGAAACTATTTACAGAGTACGAAATAGCGAAGCGAAGGAAATCCTTATCATTATTTTGTTACAGAGTGCCAGTCCTGGTCTCTTATATTTTTTAAATTTTCAAGTTTAAAATTTACAATGTCTACAAACTTGTTTAATGATTTTAAATTTGACACAAATCTAAAGTCGCCATTTGCTTTCGTAACTAAAAATAAGGAGATAAAAAATTCTCCCTTTTTATGTTTACATTGTTCAATAGCACCAATTGACAAAAATCTTTTGATGCTATTCTCAATATTTCTACTTCCTTATTAGAACGATTATTTATTAAGCAAGATCGTTTTGACTGAAAAGATGTAGTTACAAACGGAATTGTATATGCTTCAACCCATCTTAAAATTTGTGGATTTTGTGTTAATTTACTCCAATTATTTTTAAAAAGAGCAATTCGCATCAAATATGCTTGATGTTGTCTACCTGATCTAATTCCTTGTGTATTTCCAAAATTTCTGGTATCGGTTCTGTTTGTAGTCGTCCCTCGTTGATCTCTTTTTCTGTTGTGTGATGTTTCTTCTCCTGAATTTTTCTGGTTGCGAAAACTTCATCCTGGTCCTTGGTAATTGGCGCTTGGAGTTTAAATTCCCGTAAGAAGTGCTTGGTCTCATATTTGAGGAGGGGTTTATTGAATAATACTTCTGTTGCCGATTTGAGTACTGTTTGAGTTGTCTTAGACCCCTCACCAAAATTTTTACCAAATATCAATTCGTCAGATCTGGATTCAGTGGCAATCTTTTAACGCTGATGGGTCTTTTATAAATGGAAAAAGTTGATGTGTTCTGGGTACAGACAATAAATAATGTCCTTCACACAACATCTGGGAAAATTCTACCATCTTGCGTATATCTTCCTTATATTCTTCCTTCTCGGATGGAGATTTCATAAGTTCATCCAAAGCATATCCCATATAAGTGAGTCCCTTTTGCTTTGAGCCAAAAAAGAATCTTTTTTGGAGTCAGCGCTAGAAAGTATAGCTTCTATTTCGGGGTTTAGCTTGGGACCTTCTAATACTGGACAGTTACCGGGAAAGGGAATTTTCGCCCATAACTCTCGGGTATCCTTATCAAA
>JAEQML010081093.1:0-11347 GCA_016904865.1 Pissodes strobi | reverse complement strand
TTAACTTTCGAAGAGCTATCTGATGGTGCTAACTGATGGTACCTACAATGGTACCAGATTTGGTACCCATGGTACCACCTGCCAATTAGTACCCTCAAATAGCTCTTGAAAAGTTAAGATAGGAATGTGACATTAATTTTACTCCATCTCTAATGGTATTCTTGCTACTAAGGTGAAAAGTAGTCAAAGTACCGATTTTCAACTGTTTATATCTGTAAAACTACTAACTCTAGAGGTATAACATCATACATCAAATATGCTTAGAATTTTAAGTAGAATCTAAATATATAATAAAATATAGGGTGTTTCATTTAAAAAAGTGTGATGGTTAAAACAATAAAAAAAAAAGTTCATTTTACTAGGAACAACTTTTGTATTTAATTTTTTTTTCAACCCCCGTAGTTTTCGAGATAAGGTATAGGCCCCTCTTAAACGGGCCACCCTGTACATAGACACTGTAGATACCATTTGTACCCAAGCAAATAACGATAGTGCAGAAGACACAGCAGGCTTGGAAAGAGAGGTTTCAGAAGTTGAGGAATACAATTCAGGTTAAGGATCAAAAACAAAGATCCTTTTCAGAAGGTTGTTATTACGTTAACAATAATAATTAGGTTTGTTACTCAAAAAATTAAGGTCTAGCTTATGGTCAGCCATGTCCGCTATTTGACACCGTCAAGCATAGATTAAGGTCGGGATAGATACCGGAACTTAATGACTGACAAGGTTTTTCAACAAAAATGAAAGAACAGTTTTTTAGCTCAGTCACATCTCACGTGTTGCTTTATATATGATTCTAGGAAAAAAAAATTAGTATTGATAGGGAAACTACTAATTTGATTAATCGTGAATCTGGGATACAGAGAAGTAGCCCACCTAGATTTATATAATTGGAATTTTCTTGCTTTAGTACACTTACTTTCTAAATATGATCTGGTTTTGAAGCAAGTACTTAATATGCCAAAAGAAAGAGTTAAATATCCATCGCCCAAAATTCAAAATGAAATAATTTTAATGTTAACTGCTACTTAAAATATACCATTTTATAAAAAATAAAAAACTCTGTTTTATGCTATTTTAGTAGGTAATACCCAGGATATTAATAAAGTCGATTAACTCAGTACGGTGGTAAGGTATGTTAAGTAACAAAAACGATTTAATAGAGACTATAGTTGTCCAAGAATGTTTTTTGAGATTTAATAAACTTGAACCAGTCTGCTGATGGAATAAAGCATGTGAACTTGAACACCACCAATGATTTAGGATTAGATACACATAAGTGCACGGGACAGAGATATGATCAATGGTATATACTCAAAAGTTCGAAAAAGAATAAATTGCATTGAGCCAACTGCCATTTATATGCATTGTGCCGCTCATAATTAATTAATTACGTAATTAAAGGCATCAAAGGTCGTGCACTATTTTTTACTCAATTAGAACAAGTATATACCTGTTTTGGTTCCAGCATAGTTCGCTGGGATCTTCTTTCTACATTTACGAAAAGTTCCTTCACAAAATTAAAAAGATTAAATTCTACCAGATGGTCTGATAGATTACAGTCTCTAACGGCCATAAGATATCAGTTCACAGACATATTCAAAGCTCTGAAAAAGATTATTTTAAAATAAATGGACGTGAGTGATGAACCAAAAATTACGTTAAAAAATAATGAAACTTTTGATCCTGTATATTTTTCTTGCTCAAGTATTGCAAGAGATCAATACATCAATACCTTATCAAAAGCAATGCAAAAAACTGATGCGAGCTTAAATGAAACCGTTAATCCTTTTAAAAAACTATAGAATATTTGTCTGACATTAGAAGTAAATATTTACAAACTAAAGATGAAGCTGACAGAAATTCACAAAAATGGGTTATAACTTCTGGCCAAGCCATTACTTCTTCTTCTGGAAGGAAAGCTATAAAAAAGGATTTTTAGTCGCTTTTGTTAATACATTTTTTTAATACAGTTTATGTGTTACTCATCAGATTTAAGATGATCATTATCCTAATAAACTAGGTTAAAATATCACAAGAAACAGGTATGAATGAACACAATAATAAACTATTGAGTGATACCAGGTCAAATAAGTCGCAAGTCCGCGATAATTCTGATGAGTCGAACATATTCAAATTATTAGAATTAATAAACGCTATGAAACTGAAAAAGTATTAAGGCAATTGAAATAGCTAAACGGACATGAAACTTTTGAAACTGTTGGATAGAAAGAAGCGTGAAATTGTCACCAGAACATTTTAAACAAACCTATAAGATTTGCAATATACCGGAATAAAAGCCAATTTCAGAATTGCGAAAGCAAATGCCATAATATTGCAATGACAATCGTCTAATTATTCTGGGCAGTCGCGCCCTTAAAGTATTACTAGACATCATACCTAGCAGAATTTGGAGAAAAATAAAGGCTATCATTTGCGAAACACTGTTTGGCTTTAGAAATGGCAAGGAACTCCTGAGGTTCTCCCAGCAATTCAAGTCCTTGCCTAAAAATGTTTGATGAAATAAATACAGGGTGGTTATCCATATTTTGACCCATTTTGATCTTAAATAACTCGTAAATGAAAAAGCAATCGAGTTGCGGTTTTCACCGAATAATTTCATTTAACTGAAAGTTTCTTTCAAGTATATGCCATTTTATTCTCCCAACCAGAAGTCCCGAAAACAAAATGGCCGAATGTTAGGTATAGAACGATTTTGCTATTTAAAATGGGACACCCTGTATATTTTTTCAATATCTTAAGGCTTGTTCCTTTTCGAAAATGTATTACAAGCTTAGTTATTTTATACAAAAGTGGATTTATTGAGTTCCAAAAAGCATACTGCATATCGATAAAAATCTCGCGGTTAATGTAATTTTTTAAGAAGTCGGCTAGAAACAAACTCACATTATCCCATAAATGTCAGTTTCGGATCACTTTTGCCCACATTCTGTCACAGTAGAAGTGTGAAATGTTCTCTTTGAGTGAAAAGTGGAAGTGTGTAATAATGTTTGCAGAAATCCAGTTAATAATAAGAAGATTTAGATATATGGTTAATAAAACTCCACCCACAAAAATACAATTAAAACCTCATACAGAAAATTTTGGAATGTAGGATCTAGAACAAGTAGGAAACGAACAGTAAACAATGAAAATTTTCTAAACATGACAATACAAGTTATGGTGGTAACCGAAGAAGCATATCAGCATATCCATAAAGATGTAACAATTAGTAACTAATTAAATTTATATAAACATTGATAATTAACGAAAAACTACCCTTATAAAAAAATAACTAGACACTTGTATGTTGGAAGTGTCTTCCACTGACTTCAGTGCACTTATCCAAGTTAGTAACAAACCTATTAAAACTATGACCTAAATATTCTTCCGGAATGTTTTCTAACGTTTCTGATAGATTTTTTTTTGTTTTCTCTTAATGGCGATGGCACACACACTAAAGGGAGATCGTATGGCTCTCGACGAGCGGTGTGTGTGTGTGTGCGGTGGCACATACACTAAACGGAGATCCTGTGGCGCTCGACGAATGGTGTGTGCGAAGATGTTGATTGACACGGTTCTTGCATAGTTGTATGTTATAATTAGGGAGAAACAGATGTCCTGGGAGTGAGTTCCACAGTGATGCAGTGCGCCAGACAAAGGAGTTCTTGTAAAGCGATTTTCTGGGTGTTTCCAGTTGCATGACGAACTGGTGCGCTCTTGCCGTCTATCGTGACTGTCTGACAGGCGTTGCCAGGGGTGGGATGAGGCGGGCCAAATACTGGGTACATCTGCCATGAAAGTATCTGTAAAACAGGGACATTTCGGCTACATGTCTGCGGTGTTTCAGACTATCTAGATTCCGAGTCAACTCCGGGTCGCCGACGAGATGCACATCTCTCTTCTGAATGGAATCCAGCAGCCTTAGGATATGCTTTGGTGCGGCACTCCAGATGTGTGAACAATATTCTAAGAACAGTCTTATTTGCGCTCTGTAGAGAAAGAGCAACTGCTGCTGTGTAAACAGTTTTTTGTTGCGAAATAGCGCACCAAGATTCTGGAAGGCTGATTTTGCGATTTTAGCAACGTGGTCATGCCAGGACATATTGCTGTTGACCGAGATACCCAGCAGTCCGATTGACGAGAATTTAGGAATGGTCGATCCTGCCATAATTGGCCCTCTTGGTAAACGTGGCTGCCTGGGTCTTTGCTGCATTGAACTGGACCAAATTTTTGTCTCGCCAAGTTTGAACTTTCTCCAGGTCTTGATTAATTGCTGTAATCTGCTCCTGTCTGCGGTGACAAGTTTCAGTCGCTGGTAATGGTTTTTCTGATTTAAAGTGGGAGACAAGGGTAGGTACTGTCATCTGCAAAACTATAAACAACGATTATTCGTTTCGGTCAGGAGGTCATTAATATAGATGAGGAACACAGTTGAGGAAAGTATTGCGCCCTGAGGCACGTCCGTGTTAAAGGTGAATGTGTCTGAGATGTGTCCATCAACTGCATCGTGCAGAGATCGGCTCTTAAGGAAACCGGAAAGCCAACTGCAGAGAGAGACTGGCAGTCCGAAGGACGGCAGTTTGTTGAGAAGTCCGTCATACCAAACTCTGCCGAATGCCTTCGTAATATCAAACGCAATCGCTCGAGACTCTTCATAGTTCTCAATTGCCCTACTCTATATATAAGCGACATATGCCAGTATATCTCCTGTCGATCTCTCTTTGCGAAAGCCGTATTGCTTATCGCTGATTAATATCTTGTTCTCGAGGTAGTTGTTTATTGACTACACGTTGCATGACTTTGGAGATTATTGGAAGCAAGGCAATTGTGCGATAGCTTAAGGGCGTGGTTTTCTTGCCTTTTTTGGAACAGGTTGCACTCGAGTGACTTTCTAAGTAGAAGGGTGAATCTCTTTTCCGCAAGGCAGAGAAAAAAGCCTGGAAAAAACGGGTGTCGCAGGCGCAGTTCTTTAACACGATGGCATTTATTCCATTCGATCCTGATGCCTTTTGCGTATCTAGTTCGTTAAGGATTTTAGGAATATCACGGTGATGAAACTTGACCTGCCATGGTAGTGTTGATGATCAATATGGTGGGGAGAGCTTTGCCTAGGAGGACGTCCATGGTATAGTGCTATGAAAACATTTTAGTGAGCATGTTTGCTTTTCCCTTGGCTGTAGTCGCCGTGATGCCACGTTCGTCTGTCAAAGGTGGAAGAGACGCCGCGCCCTTGCAAATTTATTAATTACTGCCTTTGCTACAGACCAGACATTCCTGGAGCCATTGGGGCATTGCAAAAGTTTATTCCTGATCCTTTGATTGTGCTTGTCCTTAGTTTCGTCGATCATACGTTTGCATTCGTTTCTCGCTTCAACAAAATAATTGCGATTTCCAGCGGTCTGATTTTGCTGCCAGTACTTGTAGGCGTGCTGTTTCCTACCTACAGCTCTTTTGCACCTTCTGTCGAACCAGGGCTTTCCTTTTGACGGTAACTTGATGGAATTTGGGACATATGCTTCCATTCCTGAAGTGATTACTTGCGTGATTTCTTCGCAGTAAACTGACGGGTGTGCCGAATTGAAATGTCAGATTTTGCGAGACAATGGTGGACCCTTGTGTAAAAGTGGTAATTCACAAACCGTTTTAATAAGTTTATCGTCGGAAGTACCTAATGGCGGACCAACTGTAATTGTATACGGGTCAGGATTGGCGGTTAGAAAAAGATCCAGGAGGGCAGCGAATTCGCCCCTCTCTGAGACTCGAGTTGGTTCGTTTGCAAGTTGAGTAAGCCCGCAGCTGATGGCAAATACTTCAGCTTCTCAGCTTTTGTTGTCGGTTTATTGTGATGTTTCAGCCAGTTGGTGTTGTGGGCACTAAAGTCTCCCCGAACGATTATTTCTGAGTTGGGGTGATTGACCTGTATTGAGTCAAAAGTGGTAGCTATAAACTTGGTTGATCCCTTGGCGGTGATCTTGATCCACATGACGTCAAGGTTGTTCGCTTCGAGTGTTTCCTCGCGGTGACAACATATAAACTTGGTTAATCCCTTGGCGGTGATCTTGAGCTACATGACGTCAAGGTTGTTCGGATCGAGTGTTTATTCGCGGTGACATGAAAGGTCGCTTCGGACAAAAAGGCATATTCCGAACTTATGTCTAAATCTGGTATGTAAGTCCGTAACCAGGATAGGGGTTAACTGTTGTTGTAGAACAGACATGTGTTTCTGTAAGTGCTATTATATATGGCCTACTTGTTTGTAGATGTTCGTGTACCGTATTTATGCTTGTATTTAGGCCTCTTATGTTGCAGATATCTATTCTAAATTGGTTTGGTATCTTTGCTGTCTGTGACATGCGGAATGAAGGGCTCCCAGGGCCACCCAGCGCCCGGATATCCGAATGGCCGGGGAGTTTACTTCCGGAATATTTTAATCCTGGAAGCACCATCATGTCCATACATTCCTACTATGGAATCCGGAACCACCAACGCCAAAGCGGAACGTGATTCGAGAAAACCACTTAGCACTTCCCAGTTCTGGTGGGGTGGTCTTTCACCGGACGATGCGAATAGGCGTATGCATCTACCACCTAGAGCCGCTTCTACTGGAAGCATCGGCCTCAGACTCATTCCTTTGGTGGTCCCTAGTCTGACAGGGTTAAGAATGTGGTTTGTTCGGTTACTCCCTAGTGATCAGCTCCAGACTTTGTTCTTTGGTGTTCTCCAGCCTGGAGCAGGACGATGGGATTTAATAGGCCACATTCCGTGGATTATAGCATTGTTCTTTTACATACCATCATAAGAAAAAGTCTGGAAAGTTAAGTCCCAGGAACGACGAGCCCACGGAATAGGACCTCCTCTTCCAATCCACCAATCCAAATACGTTGTTTAGAGAATTTCTGGTAATTAATGCATAGTGAGGTGTAGCTCCATCTTGTTGAAAGTAGACTGAATTCAATATATTTTCCTGCTGTACTTAAGAATAAAAAAAATCCAGCATATCGACATATGTACAGGAATTTAAAATAATTATATTTTGAAAAAGAATGGCCCATAAATGTTTTCCTCGGACACACCACACCAAACCGTAACTTTTGGCGAATATCGGACGTGTTCACGAAATTCTCTGGGATTCTCCTCTGCCCATATCCTGCAATTAGGTCTATTAATCCATTTATATGGAAATTGGTCTCGTCAGACATTATTAGTTTTTCAAAAAAATTTCTGTTTTTTCTTATTAAATTTTGTAAGGTCTCGCATAATTGTACTCTTTTTGTAAAATCCGTTTTTTTAATTTCTTGTAAAATTTGTATTTTATATGGCTTTAGTCTGAGAACTTTTGTCATGATGTTTTGCATTGTGCAACGAGGAATTTCTGTAGAACTTGCGAATTTTCTTGTTGATAGGCTTGGAAGTTCTTCGGTTACCGCCATAACTTGTAATGTCTTGTTTAGTAAATTTTCACCGTTTACTGTTCGCTTCCTACATGTTAGAGATCCTGTGTTTCAAAATTTTCTGTACCAGGTTTTAATTGCGTTTTTTATGGGTGGTGTCTTATTAAACATATTCCTAAATCTTCTTTGAGTTGTTATTATTCACTGGGTTTCTGTAAACATTATCACACACTTCCCATTTTCACTCAATGATAACAGTTTACACTTCTTCTTCGTGACACCGTGATACGCTGAAACAATATTGAAAATCTTTGGTTACTAATGAGCAGAGCGAATGAGATAAGTGTCGACCAAGAAAAAAATACAAATGACATACAATTTAGCGTAAAAACCATGAGGGTAAAAAGGTTTAAATTTAAATACTTAGATGGCTAGCTTAACGTGAAATGCCAGTCCGATGTTGAAGTGGAAAAAAAAACGCAAGGATAGAAATTGTGCACAGTATATGTTTAAAATTGAGACCATTTTTACTAGCAGCCCATTTGAACTTTCAAGCAAAATGGTGAGCCAATGTTATGTAGGTACTGTAAACCCTACTCTACGAAGTGGAAGGATGGACTTTGAAAATATCTTTTAAAAAATTTAAAATGTGGCTTTTTAAGATCTTATCATTCGCTAGGATGGTCAACGCTAACATAGCTAATTACTCTTTTTTGTAAAAAGAAAATGAGTATTAAGAACATATAGGTATTTAGCTATTAGAGTTTCATTTTATTTCTAATAATTCAATCCTGATGCAAAAGAAGACAATGGAAGAAGAAGAAGAGATCGGATGCCGAAATAGAAAGTACAAATTATCTCTTGTCAGTTATCTAAGATATTAAAAAGAAATTTTATATTGTAACCTCTTTCTTGCCTCCTTTGGGCATATTTAATATACAACATTTTGTATAATGAATTACTGTTTTAACAGTGGATTATCACCATCTATGCAGCACTTACCTAATGCACGATTTTTTAGTCCTCTCCAATATACATTTTCTGCGGTTTCTTTGTCTTTACACAATACACTGATCGACTCATGTTCCTGTTTCACCGCAGTTTGATGAGATAATTCAAGTTTCGCTGTTGCAATACCTGAAACATAAATATATATTGAGTAATACTGTGTCATTAGCAAGAAAAACAATTACAGTAGATTATTAAACCTCAAGTTATGGCTATTAGATAATATTTATACATCCGTCCGACCGGTCGGTGATGCGATCTCAAAAAGCGATAAGAAATTAAGTAAGAAACAACTAAAATTTTTAAATAAAATTTATCATTTGATTAATGAAAGCGGTTCTATTCACTGTACCACTGTTCATCCAACTCATCTCACTTAATTAGATATTATACTTAAATGAGCATGTGATATGGAAGAAATTCCCGTTTTAGCGAACCTTTTACCTAGTGCGAATTCACTTCATCCCCCTCGTTTCCATAATAATGGATAGCCAAAGCGTGAGAACTATGAGCAATTTCATTCAGCAAAATTAACGATGCATTTCGATCTTTATGAATTTCATTAGGCCGATACAGCCATGTGACAGGGCTGACAAAAATTACTCGGCCTACGTCTTAAGAACAGTTCAATTATCACATCAGGTTTGGAGGCAAGCAGGCTGTTACACGCCTCATATGTAATTTGATATTTAAGGGAAAAGGAACTTGCTTGCCATAGTGGTGAAATGATCTCGTCCCAATTAATAAAATTCTGCTAAAGCTGCGATTATACTTCTCATGCTTTCAAATTAGGGACCCTAATTCATTTCCTAATTTTACTTTGAATCCATAGCTTCTGGATCCTGTCATTCCTGTGTGAAGTCATAGAACTATTAGTGACGCAAGACGAACCAGAAAGTGGTATGCATCTTGATCTCGTGCCTTGGTGGATTTTAGCTATTTCTCTTGGCATATACTTAGTATGGTATAAGAGCAAAGGCAGTTTCCTTCGAATATCAGGCTTCCAAACCTGGTGTGACGAACATATTATCACTGCGCCCCGTCACAATCAGTCCTTAAGACGTGGATCGGACAGCTTCTGTCAGCTCTAACACGTGGCTGCATTGGCCGACGAGATTTATTCTTATCTAAACGCATCCGTTATTTTGTCGGTAGAGATGAGGGAAATGGATTTCCATAATTTTGGAGACCATACTGATGAATTATACTCGTACTCGCCGTAACCAAAGTTTGCCAAAACGAAGATTTACTCTCTCATGTTTTCAATTTACGAACGACAATTCATTTTCTGATTCCTGATTATAATTTGAGTATTCAGTTTAAGAATTAAATCAAGGTTCCTTATATACTTTAATAAAAGAAAATCAGGCTCTAAAATTATACAGCCAAAGTGTGTCTAGAGAGATTACCATTAATCTTTCTCTCCACTCTGTGATCCTAAATATCGAGAACATCGATAAATGTTTTTCTAAAACGCTTAACTTACAACGCATCAATCTTGGAAAGAAGGTCGTAATCCGAGATAAGCCAATATTTCTCTAGAATGTGCCTGTGAAGGGTATAAAAATAATTCTTTCCCCATACAAATCTTTGCTGAAACCATAAACGTCCTTCATTTTCAATCTTATGGAGCCGTTTACTTGAGGATGATGTTAACTATTAAAATTATATCAGTCATGAAGCTAGTAGACTCAAAAACTAACATTTTATTGTTTAGTTTTACAAATGAATAAGAAATGACCAGGATGAGTTACTTAATATCGAGATCCAATCAAATGAACCAGACCGATATTTTAAGCTTTCATTTCAGATTATACAGGGCGCGTTTCAGCAAACTTTCATCTGAAGTTTAAATTAATTGCATGTCCAATCGCATTTAGTTATCGTGTTTGCTAAAATCAACCCATTCAAAACGGCACCCTATGTTATTTGAAGGTTTTGGAATAGCATGAAAATTCTAGGTCCATTCAACTGACATATTTAAAAGGTATCGGGGCATAATTTAATAAGAGTTAACTAGAACCGTTTTTTTTCAATCGATTACCAAAAAAACTGTAAACATTCAACGATTAAAGAATATATAGGTTATTTTAATAACTGGGTCACATTTAGTTTTAGTTGCTAAATAGGCAATAACTACAAATGAAATTACCAAGGTATTAAGCATAGTAGTACTACCCTAATATGGACACTTCTAAGTAGGATAAAGAATTCGCGCATCTGCCTACAAGAGCTAAGCATGCAGCACCTCAAAATTCATATAATATGTGTCTGCTCTGCATATGAAAGAATTAGGTTTGCAGCATATATAAGTGATGTACTACTGCCTTCTGCGGAGATCTCTATTTGACACGTTAAAGGTCCATTTTCTACATTAAAAATTTTCTCTAACGTCATTGCACTAACTATTTTACTACATCACTACATGCCACTACGACAACAGGGTAATCTCAAATCAAAAATTAATAATAGGCAAAGCCATTGTGTTGGACAGACAACCAGTAGGACAAAAACCTCCCATTATAGTAAAATATCTGGGCGATGTGGAAAAGTTTAAAGGTCATTGTTTGCGAGGAATATTGGCAAATCTTCTGGATGACCACGCTGAATCGACGTGTGAGTGGAAGAATATATCGATGGCTGAAGGATATTTAAATGATAGTATGAATTTAAAAAATTATATTTCAAGTTAGCTGGCATACTTTCTGCATCTGGCGTTTTCTTGCAAAAATTCACAGTCCTTCGCAAAGATGCAACCGGGGGGGGACATTGAAAATGATAAATAAAAACGCAAAAATGTGATTTGTGTTGAAATTCAAACAGTTTCTAAAAGCAAAGTTTAAAAAAGTATAAATACAAACACGAGTGTATATATTATATATAATTAAAGAAATGCAATTTTAAAAATAATATTAAACATTATCATAATTAAAACAAAAATAAAT